>JAJLWI010000042.1:0-82358 GCA_030674215.1 Kodamaea nitidulidarum
CAACAGGTAGAGTATACCTTTTTGGACGAGGCTGACGAGGGTTCCGGGGACGACGCGTTCGATGACGCGGGTTGAGTTATACAGCAGGCAGTGCAGTTGTTTGTCGAGGGCGAATGCAGCGAGATCGAAGCCGCTTTCTTTTAGGTAGCGCCACACGAGGTAGTTTAGCTCGGTGCTTGTGAGGGACATGAAAAATAAAAGATTTACTGAACGAGCGAACGAACATCACGAGCGAACGAACATTACGAGCGAAGCGAGTGATGTGAGTGAGTGAGTGAGTGTACGAACATTATATAAAGATAACTGAACGAACGAACGAACTGAGCGAGTGAGTGAACAAACATCAGATATGTAGGTACCCGAACGAGAAGTGAGTGAGTGAACAAAGGTTAGATAAGGAGATTATTTAGTGTTGATATATGGAGATAATTCAGTGAGTTAACAAATATATATGGAGATAACTAAGCGAGTGAACAAACATATGAGACAAAGGTCTGAACAACACATATGAAGACATTTATCAAGTGATAGAACATAAGATAATCGAGTGACTGGACAAACTTACATGAAGATATCAGACGAATTGAGATAGCGGTGTGTGGATTCTACTTCTGAACCTTAATATCTAAGTCCTAAATCATACTTAGAATACTCGTTAACTGACTCAGAACGTGAAATATGCAAATGGTACATATGTCTTTTATGGGATCTCTTGCACGAGCACCCATATGTATATCAACTACTCTTCCATCTGCATTCATACAATGACTTCATATTGTGTATGGCTGTCTTGCCTTGGTCAGATTTAGACTGTGTAGCTTATTCTGTTGTGACTTCTGTTTAGTATGTGAGTACTGTTGAATGTTCCATTGTGCTGTAATCAATTCGGTGTTTTATCAAGTGTTCTATTCAGTATTCAATTTGGTATTCAAGCAGTTTATTTAGTATTCAATTGAGTTTTCAATCGTATTTAGTATTCAATTCAGTATTCAATCAGTCTATTTAGTATTCAATTTGATAATCATTACAGTCTATTCAATATTCAATTTAGTATTCAATTCAGTCTATTCAGTATTCGCTCACTCCAAGTCTATTCACTCACTCACTCACTCACTTGCTTCGCTCATGAAGTTCGTTCGTTCGTTCAGTTATCTATATATTATAGGTATACTCACTCACTCACTCACTTCACTTGCTTCGCTCATGAAGTTCGTTTGTTCGTTCAGTTATCTATATATTGTAGGTATACTCACTCACAACACTCACTCACATCACTCGCTTCGCTCGTGTTGTTCGTTCGCTCGTTCGTTCAGCTATTTCCTTATATTTATGTTGTAAATTTCCCACTTTAATTCTCTACTTCCATGAAACAAACTCACCGCCAGTCAAGGGCACCATGGCTAAACCCAAACAGTAACCCCTACAACAACACCGCCACCGTCGCAGACGCTTACCACACATTCGCCCCCAATGCCATACAATCATCAGGTGCATCCACAACGTCCAGAAACACCCGTCGGTTGAGCATCCACCAAAGTGCAAACGCCCATGGACGCTCGTTCTCCCTGGCGTTCGATACGTCAAACATGCCACCTGTGCCGCAAATGTACGGAACTACAAACAACTCGAACCCGCTGGTCCAAACGGAACCCGAAGACCCCTTAAGTCGCATTCTCGCCGATTTGTCCAACGGAACAGCACTGCAGATCGATGACTACTATAACCTGCTCGTAAAACAGCGCGCGTTGATCACGCGTGATATCAAGGCAAACATCAACCAGAACCAAAAGTATGTACTTCAATTGACCAATGATTTGAAGGACATCCAGGACGAGTTGATGGGACTCCGTGTGCTGACACGCGAGTTATACGACGTGCTCGACGACTTCAAGGAATCTGCCCAGCGTAGGATTGCTTTGGAAGACGAAGCCTCCTACACTCCTAAACCAATGAGTACGCGCAAGGACCGCCTGTCTATCTTGGTGCTCGAAAAAATGTGGGCATCCGAGTTGCAATCGCTCTTCAAACATGTTGAGGGCGCATCCAAACACATCCAGGCGCTCCCAGGGCGTCACGTCATTGCTGAAAGCGGCCGCTGGCAGGAAATCAACGTCGGCACTTGGAAACCCGTCAAGCCCACGCACTTGTTTGTATTGAACGACCTCCTCTTGATGGCCACCAAGAAGCTGTCGTCCTCAGAGCAAGGGTCCAAGTCGCGCTTGCAGGCAGTGCAGTGCTGGCCATTGGCTCAGGTGGATATGTCACAGATCACCGCACCAGGTAACAGTCTTAGTTCCGGTACCTATCTCGTTAACATCAAGTACAAGTCGCTCTCGTACGTCTACCAGACCGACCGTTTCGACCATTTCAAGAAAATTACCGAGGCATACAACAAGGGTCGCAACGAGCTCCTCCAGCAGGAGCGCTTACAGAACGCGCGTGATCTGGCTGCCTCGGGAGTACTGAAGGTGGGTGGTGATGAAGAAAAGCGCAAGTTGCGTGAATCGTACCGCAATTCCGTGGTTATGGAAAGCATTGACGAGGGTGGCCGTAGTCGTCTCTCGAGATCATATATCCTGGGAAACAACGATACTGTGCTCCAGGACATTTCTGCGCGCGTGCATTCGCGCAACAGATCGACTGAGTTTGGCGCCAAGCGCGACTCCAAGGGCCAGTATTTCACCGAGCTTCGTGCGTTAGAAGACCGTTTGGACGACGTGGACGTCAACATTGCACACAACGACTACCTGCAGGCCGTGGGGTTGGTGTCGCACATCGAGAACAAGCTCCGGGGCATCGAGAATGCCGTGGCGCACAGCGATTCCAAAAAGTACCTGACTGATGAGATGCGTACTTTGATTGATGTGGTGCGTTTGAAGATCTCCAACCGCAGGAACAAAGTGGTGCAAGGCTTGGTTTTTGATCTCCAACATGGTGTTGCACGGCTTAGTGACGAACGTGTGGAAGAGATCATCCTGTACTTTGAGGCTTTAGGTCAGTTGGAACGTGGTGTCGAGGCCTACTTGCACGCCATGTCCACGCACTTGAGTGCCACCGTTACCAAGTTGATTGTAGGGGTGCAGGGCTCCACCAAGATCGACGTAGTGAACTACTTGCTGAACTTGGTGGTGATATATGTGTCGATTCTCAAGCGCCTGGTGCAGGTGTACAACACGCGCATTGGTCGTGTAGTCAACAAGGATGGTTGCGTTGATCTGAGTGGTTTGATCAACTGGTGCATGGATGAGATGGCCAAATTGGTTGAGCAGTTGCGCAAGCATTTGTTTGGGACCTTGCTCACTGCAGCGGGGACGAACCCAGACACTCAGGTTCAGGAGTTGCGCGTTAAGGATGCGGCTTTGTATGAAGAGTTTTTGCAGACCATTGTGCCGCTGCTTGACGAGTTGAAGAGTGAGGGGGTGAATGCTGATTATTTGTTTGAGGAGATATTGCTTTGAGGGAGCGAGCGAACGAACAGCACGAGCGAAGCGAGTGATGTGAGTGAGTAAGGGAACTTACTTCATAGAAACATTTTCTTAATGAGCGAACGAACAGCACGAGCGAAGCGAGTGATTTGAATTTGTGAGTGAACTACATCATGGCCGACATTTTCTGAACGAGCGAACGAACAGCACGAGTGAAGCAAGTGATGTAGCCAGTGAACTTACATCATACAAGACATTTTTGAACGAGTTAGCCTACATTATTTTAAGGAACTCACATTATATTGAGTGGGTGACCGAAATTACTTTATAATGAGTAAGTGAGTAAGTCGAACTTACTTTATATTGAGTAATAGAGTTTGGCATTCATTACGTTTTCAATCTAGTGCTTAATGAATGGCAATGTGACGCTCACTCCCAATAATATTTAATGGGCAGTGATGGCATGATGACCACTCGGTACGGCTGACGGCTGACGACTTTCTACTGATATGCAACGACTATACCCAACTGCCAATGTCTAACGACTAGAGCTAAATGGACCCAATTCACCCTGTGGATACGTCTGGTGATGTTCGAACTGGCTATTTAAGTCTAAACTTTGGGCTACCTTATAGGATGATAGAAACGTAAGTTCTTTACTGGAGTGGGTTCACTAACTAGCGGGTGGTGCATGTGACCGGCTTAATAGTCGTAGTAACCTGGTGCTCTCACTATTGCACTCGATTGAAAGTACACTGACGAACATTTTAAGAATGAGCGAACAGGACGAGTGAAGCGAATGACCCAAGGGAGCAAGTGAAAAGAAACATATATAGAGATAACTGATAACCATATATAAAGGACTGAGTGAGTGACTGAATAACCATATATAAAGGTAACTGAGTGAGTGACTGAACAAATGTTATAGCTGAGATTAACTTAGCGGGGGCGTATGCAGACAAAATTCCCGATCAGAAGTCTAATACTTGAAGAAAGCAAAATGTTTACTGTATACCAAGGCTAATCAGTAGTTGCACTAATTATCACACGTTTGGACATTCTTACTAATGACTTAGGCCACTCATTGTACAGGGTCCTCCACTTAATTTATATAGATATCGACCTTCCTTCTGATCTCATAGTTTATCTTTATTCTAAAATTTCTTCTCTTCTATTGTTTCTGTTGATTGTAGATCACTCTATCTATCTATTCTAATCCATTTTTGTTTTTCAGATCAATATAGGTTTTTCATTTGATCATGTTGAACCAGTCTTAATCCATTTCTATACTTAATCTATTAATATGTTCCGGAATTGGCCTTAAAAACAACGTGAGTATCTAGAACTGTTGCTCTGATCTATTAGTACATCCTTCTTTTCTTGATCGATTTTAAGCCTACATATTGATCTTCTTCCTGCCAGATCTCAAAGCTCCCCTGTCCAATTTCATTATACCTATCAATTCCACTTCGTTACAGCCTGACGGTAAGTAGTGTGTGTGAAGCAGCCTGGTTGCAAAAAATCTTGGTCAATTTAGTAGAGTAGTTTTATATTTAGTCCAAAGTACTGTTAACACCTGACGTTCTAGAACAACACTGTAATGAGTCCAATACCCAGGTTGATTGATAAGTAGTAATGGGCGTTGATATGCTGTATACTTGTTACCATATAGTAATAAAAGTGAGAAAGTGTTTCCGCGTTCTCACTATATGCCCGCCAGCGTATTCGCTTGGTCGACTTATAACGGCATGTGTATAAAACTATTTATGTTTTGTGGGAGCACGCAGAATGCCAATATTTCGTGTTTGCCTTTATTGAGCTGATCTTTTTCGCACTACAAATGCTTATCATCATGGTATTCACCGGTCATTGGAGGGATTATATCTCAGAGAAATCATCCGTTCCGATGCATTGCACTCGACATTTCTCCTACCGTCATATCTGGAAGGTATATTCTGATTATGACATCGGTCTCGTTGCCAGAGTAACAAAGCTTATAACACGCTACCAGATTTTCGTCTTAGATGTCTAGACCAGAGCCTTGAAAAATGTCCCAGTGGCAGAGAAAAGCTCAAGATCTAAGTAACAAAAAAATACAGCTAAGTAATCTTTCCATATCTGAGCTAGTTTTCCTGAACCAAGGCGCACGAGTGAAGTGAGTGTGTAAGTGAATCTACATCATAAACAGAGATAGCTGAACGAGCAAACGAACTTCACGAGCAAGCGAACCTCACGAGCGAATGAACTTCATGAGTAAACGGACTTCATGAGCGAAACGAGCTTTATGACCGAAGTGGTCACAAATCCAATTTTCGTACTGAATAGAACTCAAATTTATATATAACCTACCTTTTGCTGTTATTTCAACATACTAACATAATTTTTTTACCCACCCGGATTTTTGGTTTAACAATCATTAAATCTCAAAATGGCTGCAAATATTTCCTAAAATGGATGGCTGCAAAAGAAGTAAACATAAGACTTAAAGAAAAAGGTTTGATTCCTTCACCTTTTTTCCACGCCACTACTTTAAAGAGGCATTGTTTTTATTCACATAAAGTGTATGTATTCATCTGAACAGATCACCCATTTATCAAAGCAGCTGCATAAGTTGTGTTCTTGTAGTCCCAGTAAAACGTGATTTCAGAGGGAGTTCCATCATTCAAATCACACTGAGTCTTGTAATCGACCCCTCTGAGTCTCTCATTCACATAGTCCTCGTAGTCTGAGAGTTTGCAGGAAAACCCAGGGCCAGAAGAGCATTTTTCAAAAGGCACCACTGCGTCGTTGATAATATAGCGCACGTACGACTCATCCCCACATGAGTACCGCTCGAGATATATCCGCGCACCTTGTGGGACAATCGATGAGTGCACGTAAAGATTGGGAACCGGGATGTAGTCGACGGGAAGGTGCTCTTTGGGTGCTAAAAGCCCCAAAGCAGCATGGAACAACTCAAGTTGGGTATCGTGCGTGAAAGATAACCACACTTGGTTTTCAGACTCATTATCCTTAAGCAATTTCAAAGAAGCTTCCAAAAGTGGCGAACCAACTAGTAAACTACCGTTGTTCCCTGGACCCACACTATAGTAGTTTCCCAAGTCAGTAGAGTAAGAAGAGCGGATGTACTCCTCGTTTGTGAAAATATCACAAAAAGGAGACGATCCACGAACGTTGATCTCGAACGCACACCAGTCGAATAGGTTTGACACCTCACTCGCAGTTACATTAAGTCCGCTGTTTGCTGTGTTAAACCGATCGGCTATTTGCTTCAAATACAGTCTGTCGTATTTGCTCACCAATGCATCATTACTCGAATAGTTGTATGTGGAACAGCCTGAGTTTGGTGTCAAGGAATTACCTCCCATCTTTCCATCCTCATCCAAAACGACAAACTGGTGAGTATAGTTGGAGTAGTCTTCACCGAAAAATCCCCTAGCAAAATACTCACCAGTCAAGAAGCAGCGTCCAGAGTTGGACGAAAAGATAGGTAAAGTGGTGTTCTTATTGTAGAGCGAGCCGTACTTGGCGCGAAATGCTGCCCCATGTCTTAACGCATCTGTTGTACCTGAAAACAACCCTTGCGAGTTTACAGGTGTAGTTTCCTTCTCGTATAAATTGTCGTCGTTTGCAAAGTAAGTGTATTCATTCAAGAAGGCTAAGTCACCTTTATAGGTACCATTATATGCTTTGAACTTGTGGTAGAGTTTCTCAAGACGGTGTCCAAGAGAGAGACCAGGGTAGCGTTCCCCATGTCTCGAGAACAATTGTACTTGCTCCAATTTGCATTGCTGCGGAATGTCTGTTGAGATTCCGGCACCATTACGCTGTTTGTATGGAGCAGAACCACCCAAAAAATTGATGACATTGTACTGCTCCACAGAAGCCTGTTCTGGAGTTGCCAAAGTTTGCAAGACAGACTGGGAGGATAAGAGTAAACCGTTGTTGATTAATTTGGAGATCGCGACCATTGCTGACTACAACTCTTACACTGACTGGTTTATTTATACTTCATATTCGCCACACGTGTGTTAATAGTTTCTTTTCTTTTCACATGAGCTGCTTTTTAACGTTTGCTTTTAATTGGGTTTTAGTGGGAGCGTATAGATACTGAATGGATGCTGTCAAAGGTGCATATTCATGCAGGTAATTTAATATCCGAATTAGAAATAGAGCTGCATTGAAGGGTAAATGCCTTTACTAGAGCTATTAAAGCTGTTTAGGGATGAACCAGAAAGGATGGCAAGATGAAATAAGGGAATACACGAGATGAACGTGTTTCATAATTTCAACCACTGTCTGAATAAGAGCTTGTCAATTGTCAAGACTTCTTCGAAGGAGGATAAAAACAACCGAATTTCATAACATTTTTGCTGCTAAGTTTCTAGTCAAAGCTTGTAACACAATCAACTAAATTGCAGTAAACACGGTTTGTGGGGTGCTACTTTCCAAAGGCGATGGGCTCATTTTTTTGACGTTTTGAACCGTTCCGAAAAAATAATCGGTGAAGCGACAAAAAGGCAGCAACTCTTGGACACTTTTGAACCAATTAAGTATAAACAGAATCATCTGAACCTAAATACAAATGTGGTAGTAACTTGTACACAAACGGTAAATATTATTAAAGCGACGTACTTTAACCTGTGATGCAAACAACTATTGAATTTTATATTTTGAAAATAACATCGAGCATCTTAATTACAGCGACCCATCTTCGAAATATGTATTTTTTTATACAAAACACCCATCCTGGGTCTTATCCATGTGCTATAATGTTTTCTGACCAATTAATGTGATCATTAGTCCGTTTCAGTATTTTGTGAAAACCACTATCCTCATTATCTATTTTTCTTCCCTTTTTGAAGATTGTTCCCATTTCACCTTTTCATCCCTCTTCATCTTAAAGCTTTTCATACAAAGCAGCCAAATCGTAATGCTCGCGTATGTACTGCCCCTTCCTCTTCAACAACAAAACAGTAAGGCTGCCCACACAAATGAGCCCCGCAATAATGGAGAACAAAATTCCAGGCCCAATTGCTCTCAACAACGGCTCCACAACAAAAGTCGCAATAGCAGCCACGACTTGTCTGCACAAATTGTTAAGCGCAATGCCCGTAGCGCCCTTACCAGGAAGAGAATCAACCAAGTACGTTGTCGTAGCTCCAATCACCAACATCAGCGCAAAACCCGAGAACGCAGTCCCAATCAACGGGACAACCCAAAATACCCCGTACTTGAGCGACCATCCGAAAATGAGACACGCAGGCATGTAGCATACAACCGCAAGAACTATATTCCACGAGAGCCGTGCCTCAGGGAAAAACTCTCCGTTATGGGTGCTGGCATACTTGTGGATCAAGTGGTCGTTCCAGCGACCCCCAATCATCAGCGCAATAATATAAGTCACAGAATTGGGGATGTAGAGCAACCCCACAATGATGGTCTTGAAGTGGTACGGATCACGTGCATACTCGTACGAGATGGTTAAGTTGAAGAAGTAGATAGCGCCGAAGCATATGCTCGAGTAGATCACCACCAAGAAAATGGGTGGGTGTGTAAGAAGCTTGACGGCCAAAATTGGCTTTACCACGGTTTTATAACTCACCTCCTTAAAGTGAGTCCAAGTAGTATGCCCGGCTTCGTTCCGCAGCTGCAGCTCAGTGAGTGTTTTGCGCATCTCCACCTCAAGAAGCTCCTGAGCAACACGCCGCGAGTATGATGACCTGTTTGTGGTGAGCCTCAGAAGCGAGGGGTTTGTGTGGTCCAAGACCAACTCTTCTTCCAATTCGCGCAACAGCGAGCGTCTTGAGATGTTGGTGGCCACGCGGTCCAACTCAGCCTCGGTCAATTCTGGAGTTGTTCCCTCGTGGGTCTTGGCTTGTGATGCCAACATATCACGGATGGCACTCATGTTTTCGACCTTGCGGAGAGTTTCCGGAAGGGCAAAAATGATGAGTGCGCAGTTCATGCCCGCGATGATCACAAGTAACCATTGCGTAGCTCTCCACCCCCAAACCTGCGACACTATACCACCAAGGATCGGTGCGAAAAATGGCCCACAGAGGGGCCCCAAGTAGTAGTAGCCCATGGCAGTTCCGCGCTCCTCGGGACGGAACAAATCCGCAATTGTTCCCGCACCGAGGGCTTGGACCAGCGCCGAACAGCCACCCTGGAATACACGCAAAGCAATAAGTGCCCCAATGGAGGGAGACACTGCACAGCCCACGGAAAACGCAAAAAAGAGCACAAAAGACACAAAGTACACAGACCGACGGCCGTAGAGTTCACTGAGCGCGGACCACCAAAGTGGAAATATTCCCATCAGTAAAAGATAGACACCAACACACACATTCACAGTCAGAACGTTGCTATTTAAGTTGCTGACGATATCGTCTATGGCGGGCAAAATGATGGAGGACCCCATGGGCCCAGTAATCAGGGCAAAGGCGATGATTGCGACGATAAAGTACTTTTTAGTTATCGAGTAGTCGCGTGCGTCTTCGATTTCGGGGATGAGCAGAAGCAGCAGGAAAAGGCCTCTACGCTGTGATCGCGGGACCACTTTCAGTTCACCCGTCTGGCTTCTCGAGAGGGGCTTTTGAATGTTGTGAGGGTCTTCGAGGTCACCACCGAGAATGGGGTTCACCCGGTGTGCGCTGGACGAAATCGATGCCAGATCGAGTGATTCCAGGGACGACTGAGGGTATGTGGGATATTTTTCAGGGTAGTCGATATTTTTATTTCCAATGGAGATTATACTGTTACTGTCATTGTTGCTGTACTTTTCATATTTTGAGGTTTCTTTGGGGATGTTTTTCTTTGAAGTGTCTCTTTTGGGGTTTTCTTTCTTTGAGTATTCTTTGTTGGAGTTGTCTTTCTTTGAAGTGTCTTTGTTGGGGTTGTCTTTCTGTGGAATGTATTTGTTGGAGTTTTCTTTCCTTGAAGTGTCTTTGCTGGTATCTTCTTTCTTTGTATCTTTCCTTGAAGTACCCTCTATAGAACCATTTGTGCCATTTTCTATAATATAACCTTTTTCAGAAGATCCCATAGATACATCGTCTATACCTGCTATCATTTTATCATTCTCAGTATTCAACCCACTATCGGACTCCAACCCCACGGCTTCTTCTCGACTGGACACATCCCTTTTTCCATAGTCTATACCCCCACCCGTGGTCGTATCTTGTGTACCTCGCGTGTTGGAATCTGCACATGGATCACCCAGATAAGAGTCATGTGAGCTTTGACTATAAGTGGTAGGTGCGGCTGTACTTAATGTATGGGTGGTTTTTTGGCCCGCTGTACCTTTCCCGGTACTCTCTGCTTCGACCGGGTTTGACATATCTGATCGAGTGGTGTGAGCGGAATTTTGGATCTTATTCCGTTCTTAATAAAAGAGGAGAAACCTAAATTTATATATTGCGGAATTAAAGTACGGCCGTGCAAATGGAAAGAATAGGGTCGTGGGTGGAATGAATAAACAGCGTGAAATGGATTGATGAAGGGGCATTAAAGTGAATATATACAATAGTTACAAGAGTAGAATGTCTGTTAAATGATACTTTCAAGTGTATAGAGTACTGGATCATGATAGTCATCGAGTATCTGCATAGAGTATCTGCATAGAGTATCTGCATAGAGTATCTGCATAGAGTACCATATTAAGGTTTTGTTCGAGTTATGCCAATAGAGAGCTCATGTGAGTGTAAAGGGTACCGAAGTTGAAGTAGCTTATGCCTGTGAGAGGAAAGGTAAAAAAACGCGGTTGAGAAGACGAGAGCCGCAGAGAGAAGGTGGAGTAGTTTTGTGCACGGGATTGGAGGCCGTTTTGGGCGATGGTAATTCATATGCACACCGCTTTATCTTGGGAATGGCAGGTGGATTTCTGAACGAGCGAACGAGCAAACGAACGAACTGAACGAGCGAAGCGAGTAAAGTGAGTGAGTGAGGAAGTGTGTGAGTGTGTGAGTGAGGAAGTGAGTGAGTGAGTGAGGAAGCGAGTGAGTGAGTGAGGACGTGAGTGAGTCAGTGAGTCAGTGTGTAAGTGAGTAAGTGAGTAAGTGATCAGAGAGATTAACTGAACAAGCGAATGAATGAAGTGAGTGTGTGGTTACGGCTGATTTTTTAGTATTGATTTGACCAGACTTTGGCCAATAATTTCCTACCGATTATTAACCAGTTTATTTAACGATAATCTTACTACTGGTAAGACTGAGTACCGATTATTGAGTTCTACTTGGTACCACAAATATACATATATATTCAAACTAATTGAAGTGGAGACTATTTACTTACCATACTTACAGCGGCACTGAACAGACTGACTGAGCTGGCGATTATTCACTAGACCTGAACTACTGACTATTGCTGCATATCTGAACTACTGACTATTGCTTCATACCTCAACTAATGATCCATGAACCTGCCATCACAACTGGCTCAAAACCTTTTATCACAACTACCTTCTATTCCTCACTCTAGTATCACCTACATATCGCAAATCTTAAAAAAGAAGAGGCACCCTAACCCTCTTGTTTTCGGGTTCTTAAAGCCATCTGTTGATTTCTACTCAGCCACAGCATCATGTGATAAGAGCAACAAGGCTTTGAAGCATTTTATCTCGTGATTGTGTCCGTCATCATCCTTTTGCGATTTCTTTTGGATAATACGAACTGAAGTTTAGTTATACTTTTCGCTTTTAACTTTACTCAAAAACAGAACTCATTGACAATAGTTAATTGATCGGAGTATTTTCCGATCTACCTTAATTATCAATCTTAGTTCCATCTAATTCAATCCACCTTAAATCTATCTAGTTCCAACCTACCATCGAATCCATTCCAATCTACCTTAAATGTATCCAATCCCAACCTATTCCACCTTAAATCTATCTAATTCCAACCTATTCCAACTTAATATTCCAATTTATTCACCTCTACCTAATATCTAGTCACTTCTACCTAATACTCTTTCCGATATATTCTACCCTAATACCAATCATCCATCCCTTCCCTTATTCTCGTGCTTTCTCACTTCCTCCCTTTTCCTACTTCTCTTTTCCTCCAGCCTTTCCTAAAAAAAGGTATGACCATCGTTACCAGCGTGGCGTTCCTCGTCCTCTTCTTTGCAGGATGCACTAGTATCACTACGGCAATTTACGTGTCGCACTTCGTGATGAAAAGACCACAACTCCAGGCCCTCATCAACCACTCGCGCAAGCAATTCATCGTGTTGATAACATTCGTGCTCTCCACACTCAACCCCTGTGAAATAACCATTACATGGGACAATGGACCTGCGGGCCAATTTAAGGCACTCAACGGTGATCTCTTCTCGTCCATCAAACCAAACTCTGTGGTCATGCTGAATCACCAAATCTACACCGATTGGCTCTTTCTTTGGTTCTTGAGCTATACCGCAAACCTCGCCCACACAGTCCATATTGTGCTCAAAGATATGTCCAGAATTCCAATCTTGGGCTACGGAATGCGCCAATTCGACTTCATGTTCCTTTCCCGGAAATGGGAGCTGGACAAGCGTGTGTTGACTAACCAATTGTTGCGCATTGATGCTAATGCTCGTGGCTTGGGTCCTGCAAATGGCGTGACTCACGTGGCCAGTGCCAACGCTGTTTCCACAAAGATGGGGCTTGTTGAGTGGCCACAGGGAGAAAATGCAAACGAGATTTGGCCCTACCAGGTTATAATTTTCCCTGAGGGTACCGTTCCCTCGGACCGCACACGCGCGAGGTCTTTAGAGTACTGCAAGCAGAACGACTTGGAGCCCTTGAAGCACGCGTTGCTTCCGCGTGTGCGTGGTTTGTTCCTCACGTTGCGCAAGCTTCGCGAAACGGTGGAGGTGGTGTATGACTTTACCACGGGGTATGACGGTGTGAGACCTGATGAGTACGGTGAGATTGTGTATTCGTTGAAGAACCAGTTTTTATGGGGCAAGGGCCCGCGTAGGGTACACTATTATGTGAGGGAGTTTCCCATTGCAGACATTCCATTGGGTGGGGAAACCGCCGATATCGACAGTGCGGACCCGAAGGATCTCGAGGCGTTTCAGAACTGGTTGTATGGGGTTTGGTATGAGAAGGACAAGAAGTTACAGGAGTTTTATCAATCGGGTTGTTTTCAAGGGGAGCATAGCGCGGAGGGTTCTTTCAGGTTGCGCAGTCGGTGGGAAGTGCTTCCTGTATTTGTGCCGATTATGCTTGTGATTTTGGTGTTGAGGTGGGTACTTTTGGGTTTACGGGCGATGTGGGGTTGAGCGAACGAGCGAACGAAATTTGCGAGCGAAGCGAGTGAAGTGAGTGAGTGATTGAGTGAGTGAGTGGGTGAGTGATTGAGTGGGTGAGTGAGTGAGTGAGTGAGTGATTGAGTAAGTGATTGAGTGAGTGAGTGAGTGAGTGAGTGATTGAGTGAACTGAGTGAACTGAGTGAACTGAGTGAACTGAGTGAACTGAGTGAACTGAGTGAACTGAGTGAACTGAGTGAACTGAGTGAACTGAGTGAACTGAGTGAACTGAGTGAATTGAGTGAACTGAGTGAACTGAGTGAACTGAGTGAACTGAGTGAACTGAGTGAACTGAGTGAATTGAGTGAACTGAGTGAACTGAGTGAACTGAGTGAACTGAGTGAACTGAGTGAATTGAGTGAACTGAGTGAATTGAGTGAACTGAGTGAACTGAGTGAACTGAGTGAACTGAGTGAACTGAGTGAACTGACTAACTCACCGACTGACTAAAGAACATCATAAAGAGAGAAGAACTCAAGATTACGTGAGGAAGTGTACGAAGTGGGTAAACAAACAAGGAGTAAAAGATGATCATGGAGTATGAGATACTGCGTATTGGGAAGATGAGGTTGAGAACATACTAGGGTGTTTAAATGTCAGAGACAAGAATACGAGAGAAGGTGAAATATTGTTAGAAATTGAGAAAATTGCTTAGATCAAGCTAAGTTGCTAGAGAAGGTAGAGAAGATAGAGCTAAATTGGAAAATAGATATGTTAAGGAATCTAAGACATAAAAGATGGAAATAGATCAAGATGTGTGCCAGAAGTGAAGAGAGCTACTTCAGAGTAAATGATTAAGTATGTGATTGTATAGAGAGAACTGAGTGGATGTATAAGGTACTGTATATATCACAACTGTATATAGCACAACTGCGTATAATACTACTATGCTCAATGTCTTGTGTAACTCTAAGGACCGCTGGAAGGTAGGAGAGGAGTAAGTATTCAGCTATAAATATGCTTAAGTTAATAAAACTAAATATACAAGCAAGCCATAACCTAAAGAATGGTGGTTCTGATTTGATGAGTAAACAAGCATGTAAATTAGAACTGACTGAGATGTATTAGGAGAGATTAAGAAAGAGCAGGAGTAAGAGAGAAACTCAGAATGAGAGCAAAAATATATCAGGAACACCCAAGAACAGATGTAAAAATAGTATTGTGTAAGTTTCTTAAAAGTTGTTTCCCAACAGTCCTCAAGATTCAAAGAATGTATAGATATGAGGGAGTTTTCAATCGCTCTTTTTCAAAATTGAGTCAATAATTCAAGGTGGATGTGAAATGGCACAGTTGTGAGAGCATCGAACCCTAGAATGCAACTCCACGAAAATGGTAACTGGAATAATTTGTAGCTATCGTGGTAAATCTTAGATATTAATATAATGGCAGTATCAAAACCAAAGTGGGTTAGATCAAACTAAACACAAAGTAGGATAGTGAAAAAGAGATTAAATTGGAAACACATTCTAAATGAATTAAACAGGCCCTAAACATAGACTAAATGGACTAAAACACAAGCTAAATAATGGACTAGAGGATCAACGGGCTCACCCGCTTACCGTTCATCACCTTTATGCACAATCTCTCAATTATTTAATGCTTTGCACAATCGCCAAAATCAGTCCAACTGTCGATCACTTTTTGTAAATCCATCGCAAACCTCATTACCGGGCTATCAAACTCACTCCAACACAGAATATGATGCAACCAACCAGATACGGCTATGGCAAAAATTAAACCTCTTAATGACCCTCTGTACAATCCTCTCACACGTCTCACACTCTTTTTTTTATCCACCCCCTCTGTGCAATCATCTTTTCCGTAAGCGTCGTTTCTTTTTTTTGCAGCCGTTTCAAAGCTGCAAAAAACAAGTTCCAACTCACACTACTTAACTTCCTTTCCTCCCTATGTTGACAACACCACCTGTCTGCATTACAACTACCAAAATGTTCCCTGGTGTCTCAATCAACCTCTTCATCACCCTCATCATTTTGATTTCGGTGTTCTTGCAGGCTTTCCTTCTCCTTGGTTGCATCAACACTCTTGGGGCTTACTCACTGGTATACCTTACAAGTTACCTGTTCAATGGCAGTTACGGTTCTTCAGCACATATCAACGGCACCTCTGACGTGATTTCTGCCGCGAACTTATCCATTAAAGTCGGTTACGTCAGTGTTTGCGTGACGGTGGACTCCAACGTTACGTGCACCTCTCAAAGCAGCTTGTCTCAATTGAAAGACGCTGCAGTGGTTGAAGTGGATAAAAAAAGTCTTAGCTTAGTTTCACTTGCTGGAAACTTCAACAAAGTCTGCCACTCACATCTTGTTATGGCACTGATAATCATATCGCTTGTACTGCTTATCTTGATGTGTTACACCTCAATGCCCTGGGTGCCTGGAAAACTCCCTGCTGTTCGCATATGTCTGTTACTAGCCTTGGGAAACACCCTTCTTTGGGGCTTGGGGACGATGTTACAGGATGAAGCCGTTAAAACATCCGCTGCCATGGTCCCAGTTTCCCTGATGGGACTCATTGAAGTGAAAAGGGGAGAAAGAGCGAGAGCTATGGCATGGACTTCTTTTTCCTTCATCTTGATATCTGCGATTGGATCGGGGTTTTTGTCGACAGCGGATTTTTTGAGAGCGATGAGAAGTAGAGGCAAAGAGGTGTAGGAAAATGTATTCAGGTTGACTTGAAAGATAGTTTTATAAATTACAATGCTTGAGTCTATTTAACGTAGATAGTTTGAGATCTATCTCTCAGGCTTCAACTTTGGGTAATTTGTATAATTCGAATTTGTGAAATATTTGCATTTTTCGTAACCGTGCCTTTTTCTTAGTCGAGTTGTGTTAATGTTGTTGATGTTGTCTTTCATTTTACAAGTTTGTGTTTAGTTCACCGAGATGTTCTTGAAAGTTATAAGCTGCTGAACAAGATATTTCCCAAATCTATTCAAAGGATAGCTGTAGATAATTCATGGTTGACATTGATATTGCCTGGGAGAGAAAGAAGATGGATAGATGGATATAATACGGTACAGTGCTCTTGACAAGAAAGGAATAATAAAGGTACTATTTACAGGAAGGTGTAGACGAAAAGCCATATTTGTTCATAGTTTGTAGGATGGACATACAGAAGTGTAAAGTAAGACGCTGCTAATAAAAGTAAGCAAGAATTAGTGAGAAGAGAAGTTTTAATTATAACATAACTGCTCCAACCTCAATGTTCTTAGTCTCCCATAGGTTTGCCAACATTTTAATATACCAACGAACTTCACGAGCGAAGCGAGTGAAGTGAGTGATTGAGTGAACTTGAAGTATACGGAATAACTGAGTGAGAGAGTGAGTGAACTTGAGGGGACTTCTAAAAGACCCCACATGGAGAATATACTTTATCCGAATGGACACAATAGCTCAGCCGCACATTCAGGCTTAATATTTACACCGTAATACGATATGACCAGTTAACCGTTATTACATTGTATAAGCATGAGTTATATCGATCGATATACTATTCATGCTCAACATTTTACTCACTACTCATTCCACTCACTCACTACTCACTCCACTCACTCACTACTCACTCCACTCACTCACTACTCATTCCTCTAACTCACTACTCACTCCACTCACTCACTACTCACTCCACTCACTCACTTCACTCGTTCAGTTCGCTCTAAGCCTTCTCGAAATCCTTCTTAAACATCCGAAACATCAACATGGTCGCTCTTGCATCTTCAATAGAGCTATGTTGCCGTTCCTGGAACGTTTCTGCTCCACTTTCAACGTAGTGTCGCACGAGCTTCTTCAACCCTACTGCTTTTGTTCCAAGTTCCTTTCTGAAAATTGGCAACGTAGAAGTGTCACGTATTTTAGAGGGATGTATAGTCATCTCTAAAACTTTCAAATCGTTAATAAGGGCATGTCCTATCACCACTGCTCCTGTAAGAAGATCCTGTACAGCTTTTCTCGCTTGTTCAGTAGAAACTGCAGACCGCATATGACGCGGCTCAATCCCAGAAACCCAAGTCCTCCATTCAGTCACGTACTGATCTGGCCGAACATACTCATCATAAAGCACTACTCCGTAATAGTTGACAATAGAAACCCTTGCCAATGCGGACTTGGTACCATTAGGTCCCACACCTACAAACTCACAATCGATCGCTAGATACTTACCTTTTGCCAGCTTTTCAGGCAGCACCAGAGTAACACGCTGTCGCAGAAGTTCACAATGTGGCTTTATGGTGTCTTCATTGTAAAGAGTGCTGAAGAAACGTGAATAATCGTAAGGTATCGGTATCGATGAGACCTTAGGCTGTGATTTAGAAGGCTTTTTTGTGGTCTTCTTATGCACTTTGGAGACCTTGCTTTTTCCCAACTTCTTGCTTAATGCAAGCCAGTTCAGGGAAGGTTTTATGTTTGTTGATGTAATTGCTCTTGGTTCCAGCGCAGTCGTACCCTTTGAACTGCGATGGTGTGGATTGAGAAATTCCAATTTTGCTTATGTAATTTAAGCTTGCCCGAACATGCATGCTTGAAGTCAAAACACACATGCTAACTGTTTAGTAGGGGTTTTGTGAATGGTTTGAGCACTCATAATGACTGCTTAGTGGGGGTTATGTGAATGGTTTTCTGTGGGTATAATTGTGTATTCAACTCTTTGGCTACTATTCGAGATACACATTACAAATCTATATGTTTTTAAAATATTTTATCAACATAAGAATTTAAATACACTAGTTATACTATGGGTGTTGATGAGACAAGAATATCGCTTTGACCTTTAAATTTAACTGTGCTCTCTACCCAAAGTGATCAGTTAAGCTAATAGCTTTTTTCAAAATTTGAACAATTTCCATATATTGTGCGTAAAATTGCAAAAAAAACCTTACTTTAGCCTCATTGTATCTTTAACTTAGCCCCTGACGGATGCTTTTATACAAGGCATAGTTATGGAATCTTGCGATCCCTTATAAAACAACAACACGTGTATTCTATTTCGAGGAAAAAGTACTTTTCAAGTTTTAAGCTCTACCGTGATTTTTGCAACCACTGGCTTGGCACAAAGTAAAACTGTTTGAGACACAGGTCGAATCTTTTTTCTCTAACGTTAAAAGACTGTCGGGACTGATCCTTGGAGAGCAGGAAGAGTATCGTGATTACTCATTTGTATATACGTTTTGAGAGGATTGATTGTGTGGAATTTGTATTGGCGTACAAAATTGTTACTCCTGATAATCATTAAAAACAGGTTGTGTGGGCTCCACTTATAACTGAATATTGCTAATAGAAGTGAAAATGCACTGAAACAGAATAATGTCTATATGGTATCTTTTATTAAGTGTTCAGAACTAGGTTCTTTTTTAACCATCAGTGAACCCAGATATTCCAATTGATATTGAATGGTGAGATCCTAAAGGAGAGGGTGGGAAAAGATGCAGTGATTGAAGAATAAAATGAGTGGGGGAGTGAGAAAGTTGGTATTCACGCAATGAGTGACTGTGTGACTAAAATTCGAATGGCTGTTTTGCAGAGCTTCATTCAATGAGTATTTGGCATGAATTTGGTCAAAACCAAGGTATAATTCGCGTGTTCAACCCCAAAGTATAATCACCCTATGCCTTGAAACCAACTTAACTACACAACTACTTTGGCCACCCAATCATTCCTTCACAAGACAACAAATGCTTTGAAATGGTTATATTCCGTTTTGGGGTATATTTTGCACCCAAAATATCGTTCTTTTTTCTGAACTATGTTTTTGTACCACTTTCGGAGTTTATGGCCCGGATCATTTAAATGAATGGGCGAACTGGATGACCGAAGTGAGTGAATAGACATGTATAGCGACACCTGAACGAGTGGGATAACTGAGCGAGCGAGAGTTAATAAATATGTATATTCAACTGAGCGAGTGAATAAACATGTACGTAATTCTTAGATTTCTCAATGAGGCTTTATCATTGCGGTAGCACTCCTGACAAAGGTAGTTCTTAATATTATTTTTATCAATGTAATACTGACATATACTTCGTAGCTATATTACCATAGGCACTCAATTCTAAATATACAACCATTGAATATACTACCATTGACATTCAATTCTAATTTTGATTCCATTGAGGCACTCACAGATTGACAACCCATAAGTATACATTCATAACACTCACAAACTTAAAATCATAAGGACTATATTTTACGACCCACAGATTTTTGGGACATTCTTAAAAAGACTCAGTTGCTGGGTTCGAATATTATCATTCATTCAGTGATGAAAGAATGGTAAAATTGACTGAGTGCCCAATTAATAAGTATAATACATTATAACACCCACAAACTTCAGTTTTTGAACATTGTTGTTATTGTAAGACTCACTGACTGCATTCATAAGTATACTTAGCATTCATTAATTAAAATAGGTAAATATACTTTTAGCGCACTCACTGACTTCGTCAATTCACGAAATAACTGTCGTGAAAATAGGTATCATACAAACTCTCAATGACTGTCAGTTTGTGTGGTGAAAACAAGTTTTTACTGAGCACCACTGTCAGTTTATGCGAAATAATGTCATATTATTTATCACGTGAATACCACGTGAATATCACGCTCCTTCACTCTCCAAAACAAACCGTATTCGCACTTTTTTCAAAAATACATGTCTTACACCGCGCAGTTGGACACGTTCGTGGCACGTCTCTCCGAGACAGTAGACTATCGCACCGCCCATGCGGTGCTATCCGAACTCTTGGACATGATAGAAACATTCAATGGAGCTGTTGAATACGAGTACTTTCTCAAGAACTTGGTGCCCATCTTTATCAAATACCTCGAGGACGTGCCGATATCTTTTGCAACACAGTCGGCGGAGCACAAGCTCCGGAACATAATATTGGAGATAATCCACCGGTCCATCATGAATGACACGTTCCAGCCGTTTTCAGAGCAGATTCTCGACGCCTTGACGCGCATCTTGGTGGATGAAAACGAAGACAACGGTGTATTGTGCATGAAAATCATCACCAGTTTGCACAAGGCATACAAACAAAAGTTGGGCGACAAGGTAGCGCCATTTGTGGAGATCATCAACCAGATATACGATAATATGCCAGCCACAGTGCATGATGTGTTCCGCAACGAGAACGTGCTGGAGATACAAACAAGTGAAGACGACCCCATGGAGGAAAAGTCCAAAACACTCCACCCCTCGATGCGGTCTTTCAAGACTCTCGCTGAGAGTCCCATCACGATGGTGTCGTTGTATCTGACGTACAAGGCGTTGATTTCGACGTCGCTCTCGCAGTTTCTCCCCAAAATCATCAGCATTCTCACGCTCCAGGTGGAGCAGCAGAAACAGCACCATATGGAGCTGAGTGAGACGGTCTCGCTGATTTCGCCTCAGATCAAAAACCGCCAGGCGTACTCGGACTTCATCTTGGGACAGGTCAAGGCAGCTTCGTTCTTGGCATATGTTTTCATCCGAGGGTTTGCCTCGCAACACCTTAGCGCAGACCAGCTGAAGCTCGTACCAGACTTGATCTTGCGGCTTTTGCAAGACTGCCCGGCGGAGTTGTCTGTTGCACGTAAGGAACTACTCCATGCCACGCGGCACATACTCAGCACGCCATTCCGTACACAGTTCATCCCCAAGCTTGAGCTTCTTTTCGACGAAAAGATTGTGGTGGGCGAGGGGTTCACCTCGTTCGAGACGTTGCGGCCGTTGGCGTATCTGACGGTGGCGGACTTTATCCACAATGTACGCAACGAGCTCACGCCAAAGCAGATTTGGAAGACGGTGACTATTTATTGCGAGTTGTTAAAGGACGACTCGCTTGCGCTCACGGTACAGATAATGAGTGCCAAGTTGCTCCTCAATTTGGTGGAGCGCATTATGAAGTTGCCCAACAAGCTCGAGGGCCGCCAGCTCTTCATGATCATCATCGACGCGTACGCCAAACGGTTTGAGAGCTTGAACAGGAAGTACGATTATATTGTGAGCAAGCACGAGGAGTTTGAGCGCAAGCGCATGGTCAAGGAAAAGGAAGGGAAGCGCGCCATTGGCAGGTACAAGCTGAGGCGGGTGGAAGGAGAGAAAGAGGAAGAGGATGGAGACAAGGAGGTAGAGAAGGAGAAAGAGGGAGATGAAGAGGAAGACAAACAGACTGAACACATCGACCTATTCAACATCTCGCTGTTTTCGCCCATTTCATCAACGCCCAGTACATCCACAGATCTCCTTAAAGATGCACGGTATCTCTTCCGCACATTGATGACGTTCCTTAAGTCGGTCATTTTTGGGCTCAAGAACTGCAACCCGCCGGTGCCCCCGCAGCCGCTCCCCACAGACAAAAACAACCAAGCCATCAACTACGACAAGTGGAACGACTCGGCGCGCATCATCTCGCACGAAGAGGTCAACATCTTACGGGCATTGTTCCGTGGGGGAATCTCGTGCTTGCGGTTTTTCGCAGTGCTGAAGAAGACGCCAGCCAGCGTGACTGCCAAGGCATTTGACTTTAGCACGGGTGGGCCGTCGCTTCCCATCACGTCGTCTAAGGAGGAAAAAGACCTCATGGAGATCTTTGCCACGATCTTCATCCACGTGGACCCGGCGCTGTTCAACGAGATTGTGACTGCTGAGCTCCCGCTCATGTTCGAGCTGATGTTAGAGAATGCCGCGCTCTTGCACTTGCCGCAGTTCTTCTTGGCATCCGAGGTGACGTCGACCAACTTCTCGTCAATTCTCATTGCGTTTTTGCGTAAGAACTTGGACCAGTTGGGCAAGAGTGACGTGGTCAAGCTGAACATCTTGATCCGTCTTTACAAGCTCTGCTTCATGAGTGTCAACTTGTTCCCCACGGCCAACGAGAGCGTCATCTTCCCGCACCTCAACCACCTCATCCTCGAGAGCTTGAAGCATGCCACGCAATCCGAGGAACCCATCGTCTACTCGTACCTCGTGCGTATCCTCTTCCGGCTGATCCTGGGCGGTCGCTTCGAGAACTTGTACAAGGAGATCATGCCCATCTTGCCCGTGCTCCTCGAAAACTTGAACAAGATGATTGCCAATGCCACACGGCCGTACGAGCGTGACATCTACGTGGAGCTCTGCTTAACGGTGCCTGTGCGGTTGTCGGTATTGGTGCCACACCTCAGCTATCTCACGCGGCCGCTCGTCTACGCGTTGAACGGGTCGCAGGAGCTCGTGAGCCAGGGCTTGCGCACGTTCGAACTTTGCGTGGACAACCTCACTGCTGAGTACTTCGACCCCATGATTGAACCGGTGATTGACGAGATCATGCGCGCGTTATGGAAGCATTTGCGGCCAGTGCCATACCACCACCAGCACTCGCACACGGCCATCCGTATCCTCGGAAAGTTGGGTGGCCGCAACCACAAGAACTTCAAGCCCATCGACGACTTGGTGTCGGAGAGCGAGCTCAACATGGAGGTACAAGCGTTGTTCACGGTACACGGGCTCCAGGGAAAGGTGCCCATCTCGGTGACGCCTGGCGTGGAGCTGGCGTTGAAATTGTTGGAAGACCCACGTATTAAGGTGCACTACCGGATTAGTGCATTCAAGTATCTCCTGAGCATTGCCAAGTTGTTCATTGACACGAGCCCCATTCCAGCAGGTTTTGAGCAAGACGTGGCACGGTGCGTGCAGTTGCTCAAGGCCGACAAGATCGATGCGCTGGAAGTAGACATCCAGCCGTCACAGATTGCCGAGGTTCGCAAATTGAACCTCCAGCAAAAGCTCTTTACGCGGTTGCTCGAGCTGCTTTTCTTTGCGATTCTGATACCAGAGCTGCGCGATGAAGCGCTGCGGTTAGTGGATGGCTTGGCCAGACACTGTACGTTGCTTTATCTTGGCACCAGCGTAGTGGATCGCTACAAGAAGGAGCGCGCGTTCCTGGTGCGCGACGAGGAAGGCCGTGCTTGTATCAGCGAGATGGCCTTCTTGAGCGCATTAAACTATGCCTTGAGTTTCTGGGACAAGGACGTGCGTGCTAAGGGAACCGAGGTTATCAAGATGATCCACGACACCACCGTGGTGTTGTTTGGTAGCGCTGACGACGCCTTGTACTCACCCATCTACCGCAGTATGTTTTACAAGTTCACGCACTGCTGCTATAGTGAGTTATACCACACGCGGTTAGGAGGTATTCTCGGTCTCAAGACCATGTTTGAAGACCTCGGCATTCTGCCCAAGTGGTTCTTCAAGCGGCAGTTTGAGTTGGTGCGTTCCATTTTCTTCATCTTGCGTGACACGCCGGAGACGGCGCCGTTTGAGGTGCGCGATATGGCGCAGAGTCTCGTGCTCCGGCTCTTGCGCGACTGCAACGAGGGCGTCACACGTGAAGTGGTGTTGGAGAAGCCATTCCAGACCTTGGTGGGTGCGTTTGTTTACGATCTTGCACTGGCCAACCCACACGTGCGGCGGTGCTCGCAGGAGCTGTTGCGCGTGTTGAGCGAAACCACCCAGGTGCCTATTGCCGAGATAATGGGCCCTTGTAAGCACATCTTGTTGACGCCCATCTTTGGCAAGCCGCTCCGCGCGTTGCCGTTCCCGATGCAGATCGGTAACATCGATGCCATCACCTTTTGCTTGCAACTTCCGGACACTTTCCTCACCTTCAACGACGAGCTCAACCGGTTGCTTTTGGAGGCGCTCGCGTTGGTGGACGCCGAGGACGAGTCCTTGGCTAATGTGCACCGGTTAAATGAACACCGCACCGCGCGCCAGTTGATTGAGCTCCGTGTGGTGTGCATTAAGCTTTTGAGCTTGGCGTTGACCAAGCCCGATTTTCTGTTGGGTACGCTCGCCGAGGCGCGTATCCGTATTCTTGGAGTCTTCTTCAAGGCCTTGTGCAACAAGAGCACCGAGATCATCAATGCTGCGCACCTCGGTTTGAAGAGCTCGCTCCAGGAGAATGCCAAATTGCCCAAGGAGCTTCTCCAGAATGGTTTGCGGCCCATGTTGATGAACTTGCTGGACCACAAGAAGTTGACGGTGCTGGGCTTGGAGGCACTTGCGCGTTTGCTCGAGCTCTTGATCTCGTATTTCCGTGTGGAAATTGGCCGCAAGCTTCTAGACCACCTAATGTGCTGGGCCCAGCCCAACACGTTCCGCCAGATTGCTGGCCAGGATTTGGAAAACAGCCACACCGTACAGATTGTCATGGCAATCCTCAATATCTTCCACTTGCTCCCACCAAAAGCCTTCACCTTCATGGAGGAGATCATCAACACGCTCCAGTACTTGGAGGGTCACTTGGACCGCCATCAACTGAGTCCGTTCCGTGTACCCGTGGCCAAGTTCTTGAACCGCTTTGCCGACAGCTACCTCGAGTACTACAAGCAAAATTTCAAGAACAGGAAGCTCGGAAATATGTTGGCCAGCATCGCTGGCATGGACATGTGCTCGCGCATCCGTGACATTGTGAGCGAAAACTTTGGAGCGCTTGTCGAAGATCTCCAGAACGAACAGGATGGCGAGACAAAGGTGGTCAAGCTCGCCAACGTCGTTGATCTCCTTGGTGCAGTTGCTGAACACAAGGAGGACTGGTTCCGCCAACAGAAGCTGCTCTTGCTCCTGTTGTCCGACATCATTGGCAGCGTTGTGGAAATCAAGAACTCCGCGAGCCTTGTGTCGCCTGCACAGTTCCAGACAAACCAGGCCATCGACAAGTACTTTGACATTTTTGTCCGCTACATGCACCTCGAGCGCGATGCCGACAGCTTGTTCACTGTGGTCGACCGCCAGACTCGCTTGCGTTTGCCTGTTCCAAACGCCATTGAGGATTTTGTCTTCAATGAGGTGGTAGCCAGCACCGACGTGGCATTGCGCATGGAGTATATGCACAAGAGTTTGCAGGTGGCTGCGCTGGACGATCACCTGGAGGGTGCGATGCGGCTGCAGATCTACTTTATGAAGCGTATCTTCAACAGCATTGTATTGTATGAGGGTGTCAAGAGGGGCAATATCGATGCGTTCTGGAGTAACGATGCTCCTTGGCTCGCACCTGTGCTCGCACTTTGGCGTTCCAACAACGACCTTGTGTCTGTGCATACGCTGGGTCGTATCGACTCGTACCGTTATCAGCTCCTTGAAATGACGGCACTCCTTCTTCGCTTTGCGCCGCACCACCTCGCGCCGTACCGCAAGGACATTATCAAGTTCTCGTGGAACTACATCAAGCTTGAGGACAACATCACCAAGCAAGTGGCCTATGTTACCACTGCGTACTTTATCCGTGCGTACGACACACCTGCGCAGCTTGCCACCCAGGTGTTTGTAGCATTGCTTCGGACCCACCAAACAGACTCGCGCCACTTGGCACGCCAGGCCTTGGATATCTTGGCGCCTGTAATGTCCAAGCATGTGGACTCGTGGTTGAAGTGGCCACGCAGGGTCATTTCCGAGGATGGCTTCAACGTGACACAGGTGTTGAATGTGTACCAATTCATTGTGCAGCATCCGGACTTGTTCTACGTGGCACGTGAGCACTTTGTGGGCAACATTATCACTGCCATGGGCAAGTTGACTATTTTGGCGAACCCGGCTGTCGAGAACCAGGTTTTGGCCATTGATTTGGCGGAGTTGGTATTGAGGTGGGAGAGAGAGAGCAAAGAGAAAGAGAAAGAGAAAGAGAAAGGAGAGAATGGAGAGAGCAAAGAGAAAGAGAAAAAGAGAGGAGAGAATGGAGACACCGATGAAAACATTCCCACGGACCTCACCACGTCTCCAACCTACTCCATACCGTTTGGCCAGCGTGAGGCGTGTGTGACGTTCCTCATCCGGTATGTGTGTATTTCGCCGCAAAGAGCTTCCGAGTCGGAGCTTGGCCAAAAGGCATTGGGTGTACTTTACGACCTCCTCGGGCCCAAACACTGGAGCGAGGTCAATGTTAAGTTGACCTTCTTTGAAAAGTTCCTCCTCCTGAATGATCTCAACGCACTGAACCTCCTTGGGTACTGTCTTAATGCGTTGGAGGTGCTTGGAGTGGTGTTGGAGTGGAAGCCCGCGCAGTGGATCGTGGACAACTTGGGCTACTTGCACAAGTTGCTCGAAAAGTGCATTAAGAGCGACAATCACGATATTCAAGAGGTGCTCCAACGCGTGTTGTGCATCATTTTGCAAGCAATTGACGAGACCAAAAAGGACGGCGAAGAGCTGGATGAGGTCAAGGAGTTTGTGGGGCTTTTGTCCAGTACCGTAGCCGAGGACTTGGGCGACATGCCCAGCGTGGCGGCTGGTGTAACCTTGTCGTGGACTTTGGCATGCTACTCACCACTGCTCTTGGATGCGTTACTCCCACTGATCATGCGCACCTTCAGCAAGTTGTGCAAGGATCACATCACCATCACGCACCAGAATCCGCAAGGTGCCAAGGACGATGAGGCCAAGATGACCACCAAGCTCTTAGACAAGATCTTGAACTTGTCCAGCATGCGTGTGTCGCTGTTGGGTGATCAGCGTCGTGTGTTCTTGCTGCTTCTTGCTCAGCTTATCGAGCGCCTGCTCGACAAGGACATGTTGGAGCGCATCATCCGTATGGTCAAGCGCTGGGTGTTTCTGCGCACAGACTTGTTTCCGACCACAAAAGAAAAAGCCGCGATTTTGCTGAAGATGATGGTGTTTGAGATTCGCGGCGAACCCAGCCTTCTGAATGAGTTCTACCAGATCATTGTGGATATTTTTGAGGACGACACCTTCAGCTGCACAGAGTTGACTGTGCGCATGGAGCAGCCGTTCTTGGTGGGCACGCGTTCGGCCGATGTGCTGATCCGCCGCAAGTTGATGCTGATTTTGAATAACTCGTTGGAGCGCGACATTGCCAAGCGCTTGTATTATGTGATCCGAGAGCAAAATTGGGAGTATCTTGCGGACTACCCGTGGTTGAACCAGGCCTTGCAGTTGTTATATGGCAGTATTGAGGGGCTGGATGTATTGGAGACGGTAGGCGAGTACAAGACTGCATGTTTGGGAGGGTTTGAGTTGGGGGAGAGAAAGAGTGAGGGAGAGGTAAAAGAAGAAGCTGCTGAAAAAACGGATGACAAAATGGATGACAAAATGGATATTGACATGGAAGGTAACAAGGATACTTGCGACAAAATGGACGTTGATGACCCCATTAGGTCGCTTCTCGAGGAACATCAAAAGTTCCTCGATTCACTCACAGTTACAGCATCGCAGATCATCAACCCTTTGATTGATCTCTTCTACCAGAGCACCGGTACCGTGCACCAGGCCTGGGCACAGTTGTTCCCCATCGCCTTCTCCTCGGTGCCACGTTCGGAGCACCTCGACTTCACACGCTACATGGTGATTCTCTTGTCCAAGGACTACCACACGCGCCAGATGGAAAACAGACCGAACGTGGTGCAGTCACTTTTGGAGGGTGTGGCACGGTGCGGTTCCAATTTGCAGCTCCCACCTTTCGCCGTGGAGTGCTTGGGCGCAGGCTTCGATGCGTGGGCACAAGGTATTCAGATCTTGGAGTCGACTGACGAACACTGCCCCAGCAGCGTACGTGAGGTCACACAGGACGCACTTGCCAAGGTGTACGCAAGCTTGAAAGAGGACGATATGTTTTACGGGCTCTGGCGCAGAAGAGCAAAGTATTCAGAAACAATTGCCGCGCTTTCGTATGAGCAGATCGGCATGTGGAGCCGTGCACAACAGTTGTATGAAACAGCACAGATCAAGGCCCGCAGTGGCGCGTTGCCATACGGTGAGTCCGAATACGCTTTGTGGGAGGACCATTGGATCTTGTGTGCAGAAAAGCTCCAACAGTGGGACATTCTCACGGACTTGGCACGCCACGAGGGTTTCAGCGACTTGCTCTTGGAGTGTGGCTGGCGCGTGGCTGATTGGTACAATGATCGCGAGACACTTGACCAGACGGTCAAGAACGTCATGGACGTGCCCACGCCGCGGCGCCAGGTGTTTGAGACGTTCTTGTGCCTCCAAGGTTATGGTCAGGAGAAGGAGTCGTTGCAGGACTTGAGCAAGCTCTGCGACGAGGGTATCCAGTTGGCGTTGCGCAAGTGGCACGCGCTCCCAGAGCGTTTCATGGCGGCACACATCCCGTTGCTCCACACATTCCAGCAGTACGTTGAGTTTATGGAGGCCAGCCAGGTGTACGCACTGTTGGTGCTGACCAACGCAAGCAACTTGGATGTCAAGAGCCAGGAGTTGAAGCGTGTGTTGCAGGTGTGGCGTGAGCGTCTCCCCAACACGTGGGACGATATCAACATCTGGAATGATTTGGTGACGTGGCGTCAGCACGCGTTCCAGGTCATCAACAAGGTGTACATGCCCTTCATCCCGGTGCTCCAGCAGCAGAACCAGGGTGGTAACGCCAACTCGTATGCTTACCGTGGCTTCCACGAGATTGCATGGGTCATCAACCGGTTCGCACATGTTGCCCGAAAGCACAACATGCTGGAGGTGTGTATCAAGGAGTTGACACGTATCTACCAGTTGCCCAACATCGAGATCCAGGAAGCGTTCCTCAAGTTGAAGGAGCAGGTCAAGTGCCACTACCAGAACCCTGCGGAATTGAGCACGGGGCTTGATGTTATTTCCAACACTAACTTGGTCTACTTTGCCACACAGCAAAAGGCTGAGTTCTTCACGCTCAAGGGTATGTTCCTCAATAAATTGAACCAGATGGACGAGGCCAACAAGGCCTTTGCCACCAGTGTACAAATAGACCTCAACTTGCCCAAGGCTTGGGCAGAGTGGGGTAACTTCAACGACAGGCGCTTCAAGGAGTCGCCTGCGGACATGGTGTATGCCAACAACGCCATCTCGTGCTACTTGCAAGCCGCAGGCTTATACAAGAATGGCAAAACAAGGCGTTTGTTGGCCCGCATCTTGTGGTTGGTGGGATTGGACGACGGCAGCGGCACCTTAGCTCAAGCCTTTGAGAATTTCAGGGGCGAGGTACCGGTGTGGTACTGGATAACCTTTATTCCCCAGCTTTTAAGTGCTTTGGACACTCGCGAGGGCCGGTTGGCGCGCCAGATCTTGGTGCGCATCGCAAAGACCTATCCACAGGCTTTACATTTCCAGTTGAGGAGCGAGAAGACGAGTGTACAGGGGCAAAATGGCCAGAATGGCCAGAGTAGTCAAAATGCACAGAACAGTCAGAACGTCCAGAACAGTCAAAGTTCTCAAAACAGTCAGAGTGGTCAAAGTGGTCAAAACAGCCAGAGTGGCCAAAGCACTCAGAATGCCCTGGCAGCCGCGCCCCAGACAGCCCCAGAATCCGAAGCTAAACCCCCAACCCCCCCCTCCGTTGCTTACATCGATGAAATCATGGGTATCCTCAAAACAGCGTACCCCCTCCTTGCACTTTCGTTGGAGTCGTTGGTGGACCAGATCTCACAGCGCTTTAAGTGTACCGCAGACGAAGACGCCTACCGTCTATGTATTGCATTGCTCAACGATGGTGTGCAGTACTTGAACCGCATGGCTAACCCGCGTGCCGATGCCAAACTTCCTCCAGTTACCGAGGCAAACATCACCCGTTTTGCCGAGACCGTGCTACCCAAGCAAATTCGTGCTGAGTTTGAGGCCGACCTCGTGGTCAGCAAGCCCAACCTCGAGACCTATATCACACGCTTGCGCCGCTGGCGTGACCGTTTGGAGGACAAGTTGGACCGCCGTTTCCTGGAGGTCAACTTGGAGAATTTGTGCCCGCACTTGAGCGAGTTCCACCACCAGAAGTTCGAGGATATCGAGGTTCCTGGCCAGTACTTGCTCAACCGCGACAGCAACGCACACTTTGTCAAGATCGAACGCTTCTTGCCCACCATTGATTTGGTGCGTGGCACTAATGCATGCTACAAGCGCTTGCGTATCCGTGGACATGACGGTAGCTTGCACACTTTTGCGGTGCAGTATCCGGCTGCACGCCATTGCCGCAGGGAAGAGGGTGTGTTCCAGGTTTTGCGCATCCTCAACGACACCATTGCCAAACGTGTCGAGACTCGTCGTCGCAACATCGCCTTTACGGTGCCCATAGCCGTGCCATTATCGCCACACATCCGCTTGGTGAACGATGACCCGCGTGATATCACCATGCAGCGTATCTACGAGCAGCACTGTAGACGCCGTGGCCAGTCGCGCGACGAGCCGTTTGTCTACTCTACCGAGAAGTTGCGCGCAGCCTTCGACCAGCGCCTCCCCAAGCCTGAGATCATGAGCATCCGTGTGGAAATCTTGCTGGCCATCCAGACCATGTTGGTGCCACTGACAGTGTTGAAGTCGTACTTTACCGGCTTATTCCCGCAGTTTGAGGACTTCTGGTTGTTCAGAAAACACTTTACCGCACAATACGCGGCCTTCATCTTTGCCACCTACATGATGTGCATTAACTCCAGACAACCGCAGAAGATCTTCATCAACAGAGGCAGCGGTAAGGTGTGGACCCTGGACATGTTGGTCAGCAAGCAGTCTCGTCAGCTTCAGAGGCCGGGCGAGCTGCCGTCGCCAGCCACCCCGCTCTTCTACAACCCCGAGTTGGTGCCTTTCCGTCTCACGCCTAACATCCAGAAGCTTGTTGGCGACACTTCTCTCGAGGGCATTCTTGCGGTGCATGTGCTTTGTATTGCGCGTGCGCTTGTTGAACCTGAGTCTGATTTGGAGCAGTACTTGACGTTGTTTGTGCGTGACGAGCTTGCCTTACACGACCGCAAGCAGTCGCGCGATGCTGTTCGTGTGAATGTGGACTTTGTGACCAAACGCGTGGCGCTGATTGCGCATGTTTCGGGCTCGGGTGTTGCCACGCAGAATGTGTTGGAGTTGATTCTGCAGGCGGTGAATCCAAGGAACTTGGCTGCTGCGGATTATTTGTGGATGGCATATTTGTGAGCGAGCGAACGAAATTCACGAGCGAAGCGAGTGAAGTGAGTGAGTTATATTGAGATGAGTGAGTACATAAACATTAATTGAGATAGTAAATGAGTTACAATGGGATGAGTGAGTACATACACATTGATTGAGATAGTAAATGAGTGAAGGGATGTTGAGTTGTAGTGTGAGCGATAACGTGACTGAGGGAGTGACTTCCATTGGGCGAGCACGAGAGATTGAAGAGAGCAATGGGGAAGCTTACGTAATCATGGCTGCAAATACCACAGATGGGTAAAGTACGTGCCACTTAGAAAGGCTAGCAAAAGTTTAGTCACGTAGAATAGTGAGCTTACATTTTTTACAAATGTTATGGGTTGTTTAGCGATTGTTAGTATATCTGAAACTAAAGGGGCTAAGGAAAGAGCATAAAGAAAAAGTCTACGGTATTGTCATGCGTGTTGCACCAGCGTATGGATTGCTGTTCTTGTTTGTTTTGGTTGAATAATTTGTTCAGCATGATCGATGCTTATTTATTCATTCAGATGTATGTATAGTGTTGACCACCAATTCAGTTATGCCTTCAATTTATTCATCCACTCAATATCTTAAGTATTCAGTTATGTCTATACACAATGTTTATTCACTCACTCACTCATTCATATATTCAAATAAGTCTATATACAAGTTTATTCACTCACTTACTCAATCGCTTCGCTCGTGATAGTCACTCGTGATCAGCATTGTGCACCAAAAATGTACATTATATGTGTAAAGACCCCGGTCTGCACAGTTCCTACATGACTAGCATCACTCACTCTGTCATAAATATATATAATATGTATTCACTTACTCAATCAATTCAATATGCAATGACCTTTTCGCTCACTTTGCTCATTTCTTCGCTATATGCTGCACATCTAATCTATCTAGAGCAGTGTATCTGCATTTCTTACTCTCTTACGCCCTATATATAATATCCTGTTCTCTCTTGATATCCTTGCACAACTCCTCGCGCACTTTGACCAATCCTTCCTCTGCCTCGTACAAAATGTACTCTGTCAACCAGCGCTGGGTGGCCCGTGCTAATCCCGCCAAGAGAACCACAGCGATAATGGCCAAACTCAAAGATAGGGCCGAAATTGCTCTCATATAGGCAGTTACGTTAGTCATCTCCATGCTGCCATCTTTATACTCTGCACCCAACATTTCGCCGGCATTTATCATGGTCACGAAAGTCAGAACCTCAAAGCAGAGTCCAATGAACTCAAGCGAGAGCAGAATTACAAATCCACGGAACTGAGCGAGCGTAGGAAGTAGCAGCAGGCATACTGGGAGTGCACACGCGTTGAATGTGAACATAACGAGCATATAAACACTGCGTATTAGCGCTATCGAGGGGCGGTTGACGATGTCATCGAGGGGCACACTTGCAAAGATACACACGTACTGTGCCAGCAAAGTCAAGATATAAATTTTCATCGTGAGAGTGAACCTACCAACAAGCCACCGGGGACTTGGGATTTCAGCGATGTCTATTGGAGCGTGGTGTGCGACTTCCTCGTCGAAGACGACGTTTTGTATGATGTTTTCCATGGATTTTTTCGCAGCCATTTGCAGCCACAAAAGGAACGAAGGAACGAACGAGCGAGCGAAGCGAGTGAGTGAGTGAGTGAGTGAATATGATAAGTGAATACGATAAGAGAGTCAGTGAGTATGATAAGTGGCTGACTGACTGAGGTCTTGAGTGAGGGTATGAAAGTAACGAAATAGCACTGGAAAAGATAGAGTAAATCGGGAGAGGAAGATAAATTGATTATCCCAAAGTGTATGACTGAAAGTATAGAAAGTATTCAGTACCATAGAGCTGTATCTGAGAAACAGGTTTTGTGATTTAGTTAACATTAAGGTCGAATTTGTGTTTGCTATGCTCAGAATAAACAAGCATTTCTTCAGAAGCAACCGTATTGCTTTCACACCTGGTAAATTATTCGGTGATGCAGAGTTTTATATCTAAATACACTTTGTAGCTAGAGTCTTGCAATTCACGTGAGCACGCTAGCTGATTTGTATCGTGGAATTCAGCCATTGTGAATGACTCCACAATTGAGTACTGGATACCGGGAGATTGGGGAATTTCTAAATTCGGTCGGTTGGATGCAAAAAGGGTGGGTCTTAGTTTTTGAGTAGTAAATAGTAAGTTAGTTCTTTGATTGTATGAAAGATGCAGTTACTTGAATGAACAGAATAGATGCAAGTGGAGTTCTTTCAAAGCAACATAATTAATTACCGTTGGTGTTCTGTAATGAGACTTTTTGAAAGTTGGATATATTTAAGTGAGACTTCATCAAAGGAGATTGTGGAAAGTATTTAAATTGGATGACTTCATTGAAGCCATGAAAAGTATTTAAATTAGACGACTTCATCAAAGTAGCTCATGAAAAGTATTTAAATTAGACGACTTCATCGAAGTAGCTCATGAAAAGTATTCAAATGAAGCTCCTTATTCGTTCAGTTATCTCTATATAATATTTTGTTCACTCACTCACTTCACTCGTGAAGTTCGTTCAAACTATGTACCACTCTATAATCACCCTCTTCTAACCACATTATCCCCTCTTAAAGGTATTTTAGCTCTGTATATAGTCTCGGTACGAGATTAGTCTTGTATGTAGTCCCAGTATCTCCAGTACCTTAGCTCACTCACTCGCTCACTCTTTGCTCGTGAGTTCGCTCGACTTTTCTCCCCTAACCTACTCTCTCGGAACAGGTGCTTGCCATTGTCTCCCCACCAACTTATCATACAACCCGCGCTCCAAACGCACAAACGGCTTCATACTTTCCTCCACACCTACGCTCAACCACAAGCCATAGCTACCCATCATGTTGGCCATCAACATGTCCGTGAACAAACGGTCACCAATGACCAAGATCTCGTTGGGCTTGATGTCCCGCTCGGCAAAATATGACAAGATCTCTCCGTAACACCCCGGCTTTTTGGTGGGATGACGCAAAACAGTGACTCCAGTATCACGTTCCAACTTTTGTGCCTGTTCGTAGTGAAGGTCATCGTTGGTTCCGGCCGAGTTGCTCACTATAAGCAAGCGATCACGCGGGTATTGTTCACGTAAGCGATCCCAAGTTGACTGGTATGCTGGCCACACCTTATCATCGTGGTCTTTAGCAAAGCAGTTGTCTTTGTCCAAGACGATACCTTTGATGGGGTTTGGGAGCTGGAAGGGGAGGGATATCTGGTCGAACGACTTGAGGGTGAGGTGGGGGAGGCATAGCGATGGGTTGTAGAGTAGTCTTGATACGTTCAATGTTGCACTTGCATTGAACATGGTGGAATAAAGAGAAGGTATTCGAGGAAAAGGAAATGGAAAAGGGTAAGGAGATGGGAAAAATGGGAAGAGTGGGGAAAAGTTGGAGGTTACTGAACGAGCGAGCGAAGTGAGTGAGTGAACAAAGATAGAGTTTTGAACAAACGAACTTGGTCTTTAGTAAGTCAAGTTATGAGTTAGTCTAGTTGGGACTGAAGGTGGGACTGAAGGTGGGACTGAAGTTGCAAGTTCCTCAAATTACAAGTTACTCAAGTATTATACTGTCAATGGTGAGAGGGGAAAAACATAACACTATATTCAGGCAGATAATCATGGGAGTGATGACATAATAAGGTGGAGGAGCAGTATAAAGTAGGACCAGGATACGGGTTAGTTTGGACAGTAAGAATCTATCAATTGGAGAGTATTCAAAGGTGTTTGATATAATTACCCGTATTCAAGAATGATTCAAGAGTTAAAAACGACCAAGCAAGACCTTGTGAATAAGCAACATAAGTAGTCAGTAGTTTCGATGACCAAGCATGTTAAGCCGGGTAATCAAGAATAATAAGAGCACTAAGTCAAACTGACTAGTTGATTATTACCAACTATAATACTTGATAACTCGGTATTGTTTCACTTACTGCAATTGATTTCTGTAGTGGTCAGATTGAAGTACTGTGAAACTCTTGTACTAACGACATCGTGGTGAGGCATTCGGCAGTGCTGAATCACAATTCATAAATTCTTACCAATAAATACTGACCAAAATTCATACTACTTACCATCGAATACTGACCACAATTCTACATTCTTACCATTATTATACTGTCTCCAATTAATACATTTTGTACCACTAGTCCACAATTATGCTCTATAACTTACTTCATACGTATTCTACAACTTACATCATACGTATTCTACAACTTACATCATACATATTCTACAACTTACATCATACATATTCTATAACTTACATCATACATATTCTATAACTAACTCACATCATACATATTCTATAACTTACATCATACATATTCTATAACTAACTCACATCATACATTATCCCTTCTAACGCTCCTTCTTCTCTCATTATCATATCCAATTCATTATTGATCGGTTGTAAAAATCTAAAAAAACTTCATGTCTACTCGAAAACGCAAACCAACTCCCCCCTCCGAAATCGAGGCCGAATCATGCCTCATATGCGCGGACGTCATCAGCTTCACCGCCACAGGATCATGCAACCACCCAACTTGCCATAAATGTACCTTCCGCCAAAGAGCCTTGTATAACAAGCGCCAGTGTCTCTTGTGCCGCACAGAGAACGAAGTCGTCATTTTCAGCGAACCCACAACCAAACAGTTCGCAGAACTCGAGCTCGAGGTTATCAAGGAAAACGCAAAAAGTAGCGATAGTCTCAGTAAAGAAAACTTTAAAGAAACTAAAGAAACTAAAGAAAGCTGCAAAGAAAGCAATTCAAGCAAAGCCAAACAAAAGAAAATAAAAGACCCTCTTGCCACATATGGAGTGCTATTCACAAGCATATCAGCTCAGGAGGCAACCCTCGGACTCCTCCTGTACACCTGCCCACAATGCGAGCAGTCCTTTTCCACTTTCCGCGACCTTTCATCTCACACCAAGAACGAACACAACAAGTTCTACTGCTCAGTTTGCGAGAAGCAAAAGTCATCATTCGTGTGTGAATTGCGCCTCTACACCCACAAGCAGTTGATCAAGCACCAACGCGAAGGCGAGTCCGACGGCTTCAAGGGTCACCCCGAGTGCAAGTTCTGCACAGGCAAGCGTTTCTACTCTGAGGATGAGCTCAACGTGCACATCCGTAACCACCACGATCGCTGCTTCATTTGTGACCAGTATGCGCCAAAAACAGCAGATTACTATCGTGACTATGACAACTTGTACGTGCACTTCAAGCGCGACCATTATGTGTGTTCGGTGCCACTGTGTGTGGAAAAGCGGTTTGTGGTGTTCCGTGACGATTTGGACTTGACCAACCACATGTTGAAGGAGCATGGCGGACTCGGAGTAGACACCAAGGTTGTCATCGGCAGTCTGAGGCACTACTCCCTGTTAAGTTCGGGTTTCACCAGCAGGTACCTCGAGCTGAACAATGACCAGGAGGACCACAAGTCGTACGATGTCAAGAAGCGCAGATTTGAAGAGAGAGCCAGGCATTACGTTGAGTACGATTCCGCGGAGTTTGCCAAGTTCACACAGTTGAACAACTCATATCGCTCAAAGCGCATCACGGCGCGCGAGCTTTTGGAGGGCTACCGCGCGATTTTTACCAAACAGACAGACAATGAGATCTACTTGTTGATGCTTGAGTTTGTGGAGTTTTTCCCTGTGCTGAATGAGCTTTACAAGAGCCTCAAGGCTGTTGTGGACGAGCTTGAGAACAAGCACAACACAGAGAAATACCCTGTTTTGGGCACTCCCAACAGACTTTCGCCGCAGAACACGTCGGCGTTGTGGGTAAGGAACGGGTCCAGTTCGCGGATTGGTGCGAATCCCAACAATGAGGCGTTTCCGCAGTTAGCGAAGCCGGCAAAGCCTGCCAAGGCTGTTCTGGCGACGCAACCGGTGAGGTATACCACGGTGGTGAAGAAGACTGTAGTGAAACCCACGGTGCGGAGGACACAGAACAACACTCTTCCGAACTACTTGAGCAACCCGGCTCCTGCGGCGGCCAGCACGGTGCAGATTTCAGAAAGAAAGTTCCCTGCTTTGGAGAAGAAGAGCACAAAGAAGGAGATTCCGAGGGTTAAGGAGTTGAATTTGCCTGATCCTTCGGCCTGGGGGCGTACGGAGCCGGCCCCTTCTCTGGCGGACTTTCCGGTATTGGTGAAGAAGGGGAATAAGAAGAAGCAGATTATTTTTAGATAGGCATGACACGGGCAGGGGAGTTAGTGAGCGTTATGAAGAGATAGGTGGGTGAGTGAGTGATGGTATTAGAGAGTGAGGAGTTAAGGAGTGAGGAGTTAGGGAGTGACAACACTAAATGACTGAGTGACGATACTAGGTGACTGAGTGGCAACACTGACTGAGTGACAACACTAAATCAGTGAGTGACGATATTATTAGAAAGCAATGAGTTGACCCACTGAATGAGCTAAGCGAGTATTGTCACTATTACAAAGTGAAAACTTATGCCAAACTCTTCACTGTCTGTGACTACCATGGTTTTGGCTCCGACAAAGCAGTTTGTATGTCTTGAGACAACATTGTAAGTGTTCATAATGTCTCAATGCCAGTTGCAGCACGTACATGGGTACCGCAGATTCTCAGCCATAAATAGGTACATTGACAATATCAGCCGTATAAAAGATATTCCAACGAAAGTTTCCAAAACCACTCGAAGATCGTTTGTTCGCTCAGTTATCTCTGTATAGGTTCACTCGCTCGCTCAATTCGTTCACTTTGTCATGTTCTAGAACACCCGATCAGTACGCCAACTTTAATAGCGACGATGATAGAGACGATTGATTAGAAATCAGTAGATTAAAGTGCCCTTTACAGCTGCGCAGTGTATTTAAGCATGTTTAATAATGCTTCAAGGTATACCTCAGTAAGTTTGGTCAACACGTATTATAACAAGAATGTATTCTAATATGTGGTTTGTGTCTTCGGTCACTGTATGGAACTGCACCTCCTATAGCTATTTCTGATCCGGCCCTATAGTTTGTGTACAAAAGCTGCGAATTTTAACTGCTGATAACTTGTGATTTTTAGACTGTTAGATTGTGGGTTTCATATTTCCAGCCTTTGTCTGTTGGTGTCAATAATTCTGGCCTTTGTCTGTTGGTGTCAATATCCTGTCAATCTTCTGTCAGCCCGGGTCTTCTGTCATTTCGCTACAATACCGAATTACATCACATACATCTCCACCATCTGACAGAACTGCTCTTTAATAGCACCCATTCATAACAGCACCTTGAAAGGTACAATTCATGCTCTACTAGTAATCGGCTCAGTAGCCAGCACGGCTACATACAAGCTATTTTCCCACTTTCGTTCCACAATGTAGTTTTCGGCGTTATACCAGCATTCTTTATTTTCTGGATGAAATTATAATTCCGTTTTGACAGAAATCAAGATGAGCTGTGGAATGGCAAATGTTCAAGAATTGTCTGAGTCCCTCTAAAAGTCAAAGCCCATTGGGAGTGTCATTATATTAGGTCAAACTACTCTAATTTACTTTAGCGGAAGATTTCAAGAGGCTGTTAGTAATGGGCAAAGAAATACACTAATATTTGATGAAGTAGGAATGTGAATAATGTGAGTTAATTTTGAGTGAATACATCACCCCGAACCAAACACAACCACGCAGTGTAGTAACAAGACCATAGCATATCGGAGTATAGGAACATCGGAACAAACGAGCCACTGGTACAAATAACACTAACAAAACAGTACTAAGACAAAACTACACAAATAACACTAACAGAAGAGTACTAAAACAAAACTACGCAAACTAGCCACCATAAACTATCACCACAAAACTCCTACCGCCTCAATAGACACACAACGACCTACACAAAGCCATCACTTACAAACCAGCCCTATTGAATGTTCATGAAGCACAAAGCAAACAATAAAGAGCAAAATCACAAAAAGAGGAAGTCGGTATGAGACAGAGAAGAGGAGAGAGTAGGGAGGAGAATAGGAGAGAGTAGGAAGAGAATAGAAGGAGAGAATAGGAGAATATGAGATTATAAAAGTGAATAGGAGAAAAAATACGTTGTCACCATCTGAATGATGAGAACATGAAAATATTGAAAAAGACTACATTGGAATGTTAATCGGTATTCACGTTGCTTTTTTCCGAGCTACTGGTTTGGGTATTTCTTTCCGAGCCAATCAGCACAAGCATTCTAGGTAAGGTTAGCAGTCATTCATCATCCATTGCGACAGCAGTTAGGTAGTTGCTTCAAGCACTTACTCACTTATTCACTTATTCACTTACTCACTTCACTCACTCACTCAATCACTCACTCACTCACTTCACTCGCTTCGCTCGTGAAGTTCGTTTGCTCGTGAAGTTCGTTCGTTTGCCCATGATTTTTTCCCAGAATTGCACTTTGAGCAATTCCGATCACTTCCATTACAGCCGGACTTGACTTCTGCCGCACGCTTTTTCCACCAACTTCTCCGGAGCACTCGGCATGATCAGTGTTGCAACCCTACTCAAAAAATACCCCGAAATGCACAAAAATGTCAAGCGAAGACGCCTAGCGTCGGGTGACAGCGTGCTGTACGATTTCGAATCCGTAGAAAACCAATGTGTGCTCGCTGAGTGCACAGTCAAAGAATACTTTGGCTTGAAACACTACCGCCTCAGAAGAGATCGCTTATGTCCGCGCATCCCCAATCGCTGGGCGTATATCCGCATGGTGGAACATTGTTTGCTTCCTCTGGCAAAAGTGCTCCGAGACATACAGAAAAAAGAGGCTGCAAAAGATGCCGAGGCTGCGCAACCCACGGTGGTTGACGTAGGGACAGGGGCTTCGCTCATTTACCCCGTGATTGCAAATGCACATAACCCAAATCGGGTATTTGTGTGTAGTGAGGTTGACCCCACATCTATTGCGGCTGCAAATGAAATCATTGCGCAGAACAATTTAGACAATATTCACGTTCGGAACGTGGAGTATTTCCCCGAGGTAGACGGAGATGTGTGGTACACGGTGTGCAACCCGCCATTCTACGAGAGCACTCAAGACATGGAACTTCGGTCCTCGAAAAAGGGACCCAAATCAGACAAGCTGGTGATGTCCATGTCCGAAAGTGTTTGTGAAGGGGGCGAGGTTGCCTTCATACGCCGCTTGATTGATGACTCCCGGAACCAAAACGGTGCGTACGGCCGTGCATGGTTCTCCGCTCAAGTCGGCATTCTGCGGAACGTTAGAGACTTGGAAAGATATTTGAGACAATTGGGTGCAGGGGTTTGGAAGGGCTGTATACGTTTCGGCACTTCGCGGTGGATTTTGGCATGGAATTGGGTGGGCATGAGGGGGGTGAAAGAACCGGCTTCGCTCTCTTCTGAGCCGTTGGTTCCTGTACGGCTTGCACCGGAACATAATGCGGAAACGCCCACCGGCTATCTTGAAACCCCTAAAGATGCTGACAAAGCATCCATAGCCATGCTTGTCTCGAAATTGGACGCTTTGGGAGCGATTTACGAAATAGAAGCGCGCAGCCTGGTTGTTTTTGTGCTGCAACCATTATGGTTGCGAAAAGAACGACGGAAAAAAACTAAAGCCGAAGGCTGGAAGTTGGCCCTAGTCATGTGGCACAAGCCACACTTGTTGTACAATGGAACTACCTACGATGATACGGCCATCATGAACGCGTTCGCCAAGATGATGGCCAGTTAACTTGCATCGTACGTCCAGTCATGCTCTGACCCAGTGCTGCTTGACCGGTTATGTTTTGCTTTCCCGCACACGAGCCCTGCACTAGCCGAAGAAGGCCGGAACTTTCGGCCTGATATTATCTACCTCTTTGGGAATACTGCAGCCGAATAACTTTATAGAAGTATCCGGACGGCATGACTGCAGTGTGGAATATATAAGAGTAGCTTCTCTCCGTAAATTTCCAAACAACAATGTCTCCAATTGATTATATCGCCAAGAAGTCCAAGAGGGCCTACCAATTCTACTACTACTACTCGCCCATTCCGGTACTCAGTGACGGTGAGGCCATTGTTCTTAATATCATCAATGCCACCATCATCTTGGTGACACTCTACTACATCTTTACGGTTTTGCCGTACTTCCTTTTGGAGCTCGTTGAGCTGGCCTACTACTACGCCACGGGCAACTTGCTCTCTGTGAATGTGGTGTTATCGGGCATTTTGTTGGGGAAGCGTGCGTTGAAGAAGGAGACAACCAATGAGATAGCATCCTAAGAGCACAACGGCATAATACAAAACCGGACCTTAATGAAGTCTCAGGACCTTAATGCAGCCCAACTCCCACTTAATTGGTTCCGAACTATCCGAGAACCCGACTATTCAAAGCACAAAAACAAACACTGGCTTTGAGGAATTGCTTTGGCTGCGCGCTGTTTGAGACATGACGTTTTTTAAAACTTAATGTTTTTTGAGCCCTGCTCCTTCAATAAGACCACTAATATATTCATAATCCTATCAGACATGACTGAGGGAGCTCGGAGAACATCGAAGGCTCACGGCGGTGAGAATCGGTGCTAATGTTGACAAGTAATATCTGGTATATTGTTTAATGTTAATGATACGACAGAAGTTTTTAAATGGTTAGATTTTTTCAAGAGGTGAGAACGATGGTAACTCGAAGGTGAGAACCATAGCAAGTATGGAAATTTCTAGAGTCGGTACTCACAATTTCAGTCTTCTTTCACACCGTAACATGAACAGTCCAGCGCATGGACATGAACCCTACAGACTCAAAAGAAGAATTTTCACTTACCTCGGGGCTAACTTAAGCGCAAAATGTGAAACAAACATACGAGTACAAGAATACGAACACAAAGTACGCGTTTAGTCTTTTGTGCATACAGAGGCTCATGTGCGTTTGTCTACTTCCAACGTATGATTGTTTATCAAGCTTGCGTTGGCAATAGAGCTTAATGGGGTTATGTAGATGTCTCTATTAGTAGTCTGTGTATTCTGTTTGTCTGTGCTCTATGTATTTTTCTTATGCATTATCAGAAGTAAGGTACATCTTGGTTTTGTCACTTCATACTTAATTATTCTCGGGTTCCACTGGGAGTACTAAAGTTTTTCTTTAATTATACATACGTACAATCTTCCAGTATTGCACAACAATTGTTGGACTAATTGTACCGGACAAGTTTAATTATATATTTATAGTTTAAAGTGTTGTCAGGAAAAACGAGCGAACGAACTGAAGGAGTGAGTGAGTGAGTGAGTGAGTGAGTGAGTGAGTGTATGTGTGTATGTGTGTGTGATGAAGTGAGTTCCTACGAATTCCCTAGCACTACATTTTACCAATTATACTACTCATGACATTCTGAGTTCAACTAGTTTATTCCACTTATGACATTCTGAATTCTACTACTTCTACTTATAATTCACCCAACTCTACTATCACTGTTATTTCACTCCCTATTCCCTTCACACTCAAATCAATCATCCAACTCATGTAATCCACTTATTCAACCTCTTACATCCCTCATCCTACTTATCGCCTTCCACAAATCCTTCTCTCCTCGAGATCTTTTCTTCCCAATCTTTCTCTCTTCATCCTTCTACATATTCCATTTAATAATCTTTTCTCATTACTCTTCTTTCCACTCCTCAATCATGTCCCTTCATCTACACCCCTTCCAATCTCCCTTACCTATCCATTCCCCCTCTTCATTCCCCTCTCCCTTCAAGCAAACAAACCCCAGTCCTCCACCCTATATGTATCAGCCACTCCCCGAAGCAAAGCAACATCTCCAACAGGAAACTCCTCCGTCTTGCTCTTCACAGGAACATTCAAACTAATGAGCACGTCTGTAGCAGCTTTTTCGAGCCTCACCAACGCAATCACAAGCAAAACAGCCCCAGGAGCTCCCTCCTTGTAGTTGTCCTTTCTATCGTTTTCCTGCACCAATGCACCTATTAATGCGGTGTGACCTTGGGAATTTGTGAACTTCTCCACCAACTTGTAGGGGGCCTTGTGCCCAATCACCTCGTCCACGTGTTCACCCAAGGCATCTTCATCGGAGCCGGGCATTTGCTCGAGTAGCTCGAAGATCAACGACTTGTCATACTGGCCCAGTTCGTCGGCCTTGCCTTCGAGCATGAACACTTCCTGTGTGTCGGGGACCTCTCTGATCTTGGAGACATCCACGATATTGTCTGTAGTTTCGACACTAACGGTCACTGCCCCGCCGTACAACTTGAGCATATTTGAGGAAAAAAGAGTGATGGATGATAACTCTTAAGGGTAGGAGTGATGGGTGAGATAAAGGCGAGTGATAGAGTACTGGGTGAGAAGAGTTTCGGAGATAGTTCAATCAAGGACTTGAAGATCTTCACTCATTTCGCTCGAGAAGCTCGTTTATTCAGTAATCACTGTTCGAACTGTGGTTGAGAAGCAAGCTCAATATTAAATTCATGGAATGATGGGGAGTCAAAGTAAATGAAGGAATAATGAGAATTAAAAACCAAGGAGCTCATAGAATGATGGGTGAATTCGACTCAATTGAAATAGTCATTTTGTGAGAAACAACTACTTGGGCCAACAGAATGACTAAGGTAAGATATGGTTGCAAAATAAGACTTATTTTAACCTAGTGATGGTTTAGTACTCGAGACAGCTTTCGGCTGACAAGGATTAAGAAATGGGAAATTACTGAGTGAGGGAATATGAAGAACCACTTAAGATCAGCAGAGCAATGCCGCTAATCCAGGCCAATGTACCCAATACAGTCGTTGGTATAATCAGCTGTTTGTCAGTAATGACCTATTTTCTGATATATTCACTAAACACTCGAACTTTCACATCCTGGATGTTAAATCTCAAACTGATATTGATTCAGTGAGAGTCATATGTGGATAGTGTCAATGGACCTGATGATATTTTCATTTAGGAGCAGGAAAAGCGGCTGTCTAGTTGATATTCTCAGCCCAAAGCCCTTAGTTTTCACGTCTCATCACAAGATCTTGTAACCTTGAATTGAACTGATATTTACAGCACAGTCGTATCAGTGTGATGTGCTACTCACTGGGGTGGTTTTGAGACTCTAAAGTTAAGATACTATTACTAAATTTAGATATTCTTACAAATTTATATATTCTTACTTGAGATATCCTTACTAACTTCAGATATCTTAGAGTATTTGACCAAAATATTGGGGTAAATTAATCAATATGCTCTGGTTGAACTCCTCGATAGTATAAGTAGCTTAGATCCTATATCTCGCGCTCTATTACTGATTCGGGAGTTGTATTGTACTCTGTGTTCCCCTTTCTTACGTAATGTTAGAAAAGTATCTCTCGGCTTAATCTTCTATATATGGGATTTACTCCCCTATTTATACTTTTCCCGGGAACACCGAATACGGCGCACGTGACCACGTGTGCTGCCGTATTCGCGACCCACTCCATAATCGACCCACTCTCACTATGCTGCCGTGCTTTGTGCCTGGATTCTAACTCCAGGCGTTCTAGCACCTTACAGCCACTTATATGCCTGCATATAACTATAGCCGTGTCCCTATCCTAATCGGGGAACAGTATGCCTTACGCAGGTGGTCACGCGAATATCACACGTGAATACCCACGTGAGTGTACCCGTGCTTCAGTAGTCACGTGAGCATGGGTCATCACTTCTGCTCACTGGGACCCTCCTACTCCAACAAGATATTATACTTGAGATATCCTTACTTACCTTTAGATATTCTCATTTACATTTGACATTCTCATTCCCTTCAGATAACCTTACTAACTTTGACATTCTCACACTTTGATATTCTTACTCACCATCAGAAACTCTTGCTTTTCGGTTCCTCTCCAGGTACCTTTATCTTTATGTTTGCTTTTCTTCATCCTACCTTCATCCTACCGTCATCCTATATTCATCCTACCTTCATCCTACCTTCATCCTACCTTCATCCTTACCCCTTGATATCTTTGCCTCCTGCTATCCCTCAGAACTCTCTCAAGTACTGTTTGGCTTTGAATACTCTAAACATACCCTACAGTCTATCTAATTTCTGCTACTCTTCTCAAATCCCATACGTAGATACTCTTCAGTTATGATGTAAAAATATCTACAACTTTACTAAGTTCACTCTTACTTCATCTCTCCCTATAATGAACTTCTCCCAATTTCACTAGTTCGATTTTCGTATCTCGTCTACAATGTAAGTTCATTCACTCATTCAGTATCTCTTCCATTGAATAAGTCCACTCACTCATTCAGTATTTCTTCTATAATGTGAGTCCACTTACTCACTCACTTCACTCACTTCACTCGTCATGTTCGCTCATTCGTTCAGTTATCTATATGTATGTAATGTAAGTTCGCTCATTCACTCACTTCACTCGCTTCGCTCGTGATGTTCGCTCATTCGTTCAGTAACATTTCTTCCAACTAAATTTTTCGTTACTTGTTTCAGCGAACGATCTTACAACCGCATGTCGTCGTTCTACTCCAAGCGTAAGCGGCCGATATTCATCACGCTCACTATAGTAGTGCTCGTGCTTCTCATCACCAAGCTCTCTACCACTAAACACAGTGACATACAGGAGGTGCTCCAGAACATCCCCAACGAAAACATCCTCGGACTCTCCAAGTTGATCTACAACGAAAACGAAAAGAACCAAGATGAGTTCCTCCTGAAGTTGGAAAAGATGAACACCAAGTTCTACGCGGACCAGAATGAACGGTTGACGCGTCTCGAAAAGCAAAACGAGCTTCTTTTGGACGCGTTGAAGAGCTTGCGTACCCCCTCTTCCACGGACACGATCCGCGACAAACTTGTCTTCTTGTACCCATACGACCCAACAGTCAAGTTCCCAGCATATATCTGGCAGTCGTGGAAACACGGGCTCAACGACGAGCGTTTCGACGAAAAGTACAGAGAGGGCGAAACTCAATGGGCCAGAAAGAACCCGGGCTTTGTACACGAGTTGTTTAACGATGACACTGCCCACACCATGATCAAGTACCTCTACCACCAGATCCCTGAGGTCATAGATGCCTACGAGCTGCTTCCAGAGGTCATCCTCAAAATGGACTTTTTCCGCTATTTGATTCTTTTTGCAAAGGGGGGTGTGTACGCTGATATTGACACGTACCCCTTGCAGCCGATTCCAAACTGGATCCCTGACAATGTCAGTCCCGACGAGTTGGGCATGATTGTGGCCATCGAATCCGACTCCAGCTCGCCCAACTGGCGCGATGAGCAGGTGCGTAGGTTGCAGTTCTGCCAGTTTGTGCTCCAGGCCAAGCCAGGACACCCTATTTTGCGTGAGATCATTGCAAAAATCGTGGAGAATACGCTTGCCAAAAAGTCCGGCAACGCCGAGTTGGAGTTGCAGGCGTCAGCTTCGCACAAGGTGTTGGAAATTTCCGCGTGGACTGGAGCGGGGATCTGGACCGATGTGATTCTCCGTTACTTCAACGACTATATCCAGCTGTCCATTTACCAGAAGATTACGTGGAAGGACTTTACGATGTTGGAGATCCCCAAATTGGTGAGCGATGTGTTGGTGTTGCCTGTCAAGTCGTTTGCGCTGGAGCTTGAGATTCCAAAGGATGGCAAGATCAAGGATCCGTTGGCTTTTGTAAAGCATTACCTGGCGAGTATTTGGAGAACTGGTTAGGGAATGGTGGCTGGCAAGTAGATGGATAGAACGAGGATTAGATATAATACGCCTCAAGAGAGTGATGGTGTAGGTTATCATGTGTTTGGTATTAAGATGAAAGTTTTAGGTGGGAGAGAAAGAGACTAAAGATGAAAGACAAACATGAAAAACTTGAGGCAGACTAAAAACGAATGGTATTGGTGAGACTAAAGATGAATGGTATATGTGGAGATTAAAAAAGAATGATATTTTGAGATTAATTATGGGATCATTTGGAAAGATAATCATAATATTCATCTGGTGGCCTGACCCTATTGGTGTGATGAGATTCTTTTGACACCTGATGAGATGCTTTTGACACCTGGTGAGATGCTTTTGACATATTTGATGAGATTCTCTGATTCCACACCTGTTACATTGTTATATGTCTACCATCTACCAGATTATCTGTGCTTCATAAACTGTCTAATTGTCGGATTCGCATCTACAAGCTGAGTCGAAAGAGCGGATCCCAAATCAAAGGTGTACGAAATGGTTGATTTCATGAGTGGGGTTGGATAATCGAAACATGAGATTTAGATAGAATTCCTGGGCACTATAGTATAGATAGTGTAGTGAATTTGAGGTACTATATGTAGAGACTCGGTAAATCAAAGAGAATATGTGGTACTTGTTATGCCAGGACCACATACATGTAGACGTGCCCTGTTGGGGTTATAGACTGAGTCGGTGCTCTTCTTGAATGGACTTGTGCAAGAAAGTTACACGGACCAAAACAAGCCTTCTAAGTTGCATAAATATTTATGGTTGAGACAAGTCCTGTGAATACAGATGTGAACAGCTGAGAAATCCTTAAATCAGTCATCACCTACTCACTGACCTAAGAGAAATCCTTGACAAGTAAAGCAAAAAGTTAGGCCAGAGTATTTACCCTGTAATACTAGTGCTGAATCATACAGGTAGGGTGCTATAATACAGTGTTAGATTACATGCAGAGTGTTAGTTTAGTACAGTGTAAGGTATTTGGTCCTGTATATAACACTGCAACTAGACGAGACTTACACGGGAAACCTAAACATTAGCTATAGTCGTAGTGTATAAGTGGGTAGGTAACATCACTGAAAGCAAGTAAATCATAAGCTTTCTCCCCACCAAAGGGTGGATTACCTAACATATAGCGGCACTTTTTTATGAATCTCAATTGGGATCAAAGCATTTAGATCTAAAGTATATTCTTCCAACACGGCGATGAATCAAGTCTTTACAAGGAGTCCAGAGATCTTTAGCACTAAGAATTCAAGTTCAAATCCAAAAGATTATGTGTATCGAACTCATGCGAATTTAAACCCCTCCAGAAATGTACATCTACTGTGCAGATACAAGCAACTGAAAAGGTATACCGACTGGAGGTAAACCAACAGAGACGGCCAGTAATATGGTCTGATCAGATAATCAAGGTTTAAGATTGTGGCAAAATCACCCCTTCGTGATAATGGCCCCTCGATCAACACGGTTATTAACCCAACCCCTCATAATATACTAAACGTGTCATAGTGCACACGCAACAGATCCTTGATTCTTAACCTCTAATGCACGTATATTTGATCTGTTTGAATCTAAACACTCATTTGAACTAGACATGCTGTAAACAGAACCGTTCGCCGTACGCTATAGCCACAAGCCGCATACATTAGACTGGAAGCTTAAGGCTCTTTATACAAGAGACCATGCACTTTAACTCAGTACTCCACTACTCCTCCTTGATTTTCCTCGCAGGAATCAACTTCATCATCACGTAAAACACCCCCAAAACCAACGCAATACCAGTCCAGAACTCGACACTTTCAAAGCTGCTACTGCCGTGAGGAATACTTGCCTGGAATTTAGGCTTCTGGTTCTCATAATGGTAAAAGACAGTGTCGTTGGTGAAGTAGGCCTCGTAGTTCCCTCCCACCGGCATCTTATTGTCAAAGGGCGAAGTGTTCAAAAGATGCGCATCTTTGGTCCCATCACACGCATAAAATACCTGTGGGGAACTGTTGACTTTTTGCACAGATCCCCCTGGACCCGGCTTCTGGTATCTCGAATGCAAAGTAAACTCAATCTCCTTAGGTGCCCCGTCAAACTCAAACAAAATCTCACTGCCCCATTCCTTCACACTGTATTCGGGCAACTCCAAGTCCGAGTGGCCATTGTTGGCCACAAGCCTCGCACCTTTAGGAATCGACTGGTACTTGTCAAAAATAAACAGACTGGTCAAGTCTATGTAGTAATAGAACTTGCAAAATGCGGGATTGTTATCCTCAGCCACAACTTTGTCGACCTCGGGCCCTGAGATCTTCGACTTCAACACAGGATGGAGCCCATTGGGTACTATGTCTGAGTCTACTGTTCCGGGGACAAATCTGTGCCGTGGCTTCACATGGAACATCGTCTTGAATACAAACTCATCAAGCTCGTCTGTAACAAGTTCTACGCGCAAACCACTCAAGAAAAGATCATCTGCACTGGTGACTTTGTCATCGAAGATGAAAAGACCAATCTCTTTGGTGATTCCCTCAGTTGCCCGCACCGTAAGGGATCCATCTAAAGTAGTCAACTCCCTAAAGGTAACCGCTCCCGAGTCCCAAACCCAGTCGAAGGTTTGCCCCCCAAACAGGGCATCATTTGGTAGCTCCAATTGAGGCTGGATAAGACTAGTATTGTGGTAATACACCGAGTTGTAGGTGTGAACAAAGCTGTCACCATCCACAGATATGCCAAAGTTTTCGCGTAAAATGGTTGCTACCTGCTCAAAGAACTCTAATTTCTGCTCAATTGATGAGATCTGAGGTACAGCGTACACATTCAAGCCTTGGGTGTAGTGATAGTTGAAAAGTTGCGAAGGTGGCGTTTGCAGTGTTTGCTGGACTCTTAACGAACGCACTAGTGGAGCATCTAACGATTGTTTGTAACGCACACGGTTCTCGAGAAGAAAGCCTTCTGTGTTGTGAAATCTGGCCTCTGTACGGGTGATGTCATCCACGATGTCATCGTTTGAGGCTCCGGGATTTAGGATGGTGATTCTTTGGCGCATTTGATATCGAAAAGATTGGGTCGATATGCAGGATATGAATAAGAGTGAGGGATAGAGTGGGAAAGAGTGAAGAAGGGGGGGAGAACAAGTGAAGGAGGAATAGGATAGAGTTAATAATGTCAAGAAATGTTTACTGAGCATAGGTTGAAGAGCTTTAAAAATGTTTACTGGGTTTAGGTTGAAAGAGCTTTGAATAGGTAAGAAAGCTAGAAGAAAAGATGAGATCTTCAAGCAAATTGAAAGTACGTAAGAGGTGTTCTGGATGGAAACTTGATTTACTATTCAGAAACTTTGAACAGGTTTTTATATATCGAGTTTACTGGAAGTTGAGACTTTGCTATTGACTGTCGACTTTAAGGAACTTTTTGAAAGATGAACCTGAATGAAGTTGCTATATATGAAGCTGATAAATTGGAAGCTGCTAAAAGATGAAGCTATCACTAGAAACTGTCCTACTTCCTGTGCCGAAAATGCCCACTATCTAAATGCTATGAAATGGAAGCTAAAGTAAACCTGGAAAGCTCGTTAGAAAAGAGGATGAACCCGTCAGAGATTCCACCCTTTAGGTCAGAAAGTAGCTTGTGTGTTACTTGTTTATTTAAATAGGATATTTAGGGCATATTTATACCTAGACGTTTGGACAAAAGCCGCGGCCGGAGGCGGCCGGGAATATAGGCCGAGCACGGCCCTGGGCTTTATTGAGCCGGTGAGTCGGCTGTTGTCAATGTAGCGCCTAGAATAGGCTTCTATGCAGTACTAGTACTTTCAGTACCTTATAGAACTTTAAATAATAGAGCTAATGAAGAAATGTTAGAGGTCTCGAGGGGCTGAAATAATGATGACTCAAACCCCACATGTAAAGCTGCAGGAATCAGAATTACTGCTGTTAATGGATGTATGGTTCCATCTATTCACATAAAGTGTAAATAATGATTTACTCAAACACTTCAAATTGTAGCATTACATTGACGCAACGAAACTACGTCCAGTAGATTTTTGGACACCTATCGCAATCCTGAATGAAATTCACTGAACACACAAAGTCCACTAAAATCAACTTCATACTGCCACTAAATGAATCATCACCCAAAAGCACTAGTTTCACTGAAAAAAAAAACAGCTATTGTAAGGGATCCACCCGTTAGGTCAGAGAATAGCTTGTGTGTTACTTGTTCATTCAGGTAGGATATCTAAGGCATATTTATAGCTGGACAGACACGTGGGCTATGAGGGGTCTAGGGACCCCTCACAGGTCATGCCTGGCCTTATAGGGCCATTGAGCCAGCGACTGTTAGTAGAGGGTGTAGAATAGGCTTCTATGCAGTCCTTGTACTTCCAGTACCTTACAGTTATCTGTATATATAAAGTGCACTCACTCACTCACTTCACTCGCTTTGCCCGTTCAGTTCGTTCGCTAAATGGTCATCACCAACTGAAGTCATTTCCCGCTGTAAAACTTCTACTTCAACACCCGGAACACCTTCGCTAATCCATTAATGAAGTCATAAAAGCCACTAAATGAATCAAAAATTCTACTGTACACTAAACCACTGAAATTAACCCATCACTGAACCACTGAAAAACGAATCATCCCTCCTCTAACACCCTCCTGTTATCCCTTATATTTTGCCGACATTGCCTCTATCATCAACCCACATTCATCCCTTCTAAACACCCCATCCAAAAAAAACACTTACTGACTCCCGGGCCCTTTGTCCCCGATCCACACTCATCGCACTTTGTCAAAATCGCTTCATCTGCACGTCATGCAAGTGTTTGGAGCACTGCTGGTTATGAAACTGAAGTGCTAATATACCTCCAGGGGGTCTCCAGAAGAGCGCACAAACGATGTGGGGTAAAGCTTGGGTGCATCTTCCCTACCCATTATAAGCTAGCGTATGTTTGGAGTCTCCACAGCCCTGCGCCTTTTCCCCACGACTTTGATAAAAAAGGTCATGAAAAATTGGATGTTGCGGAAAAAACCAGCCTTGATATTGCCGAAAAGACAAACTGGGGTGAAAAGACGAGCGGCCCACAAAAAAAAGGAGTAGAGAAGGTAAAAGTGAACGGGAAGCTGGAGATTGTATCCAGTGAGTGTTCCATCTAGGGCTAGACGATTCTGAAACCCCGCACGCTTTAGTTTCTTGGGTTCGAATATATTTTCTTGACTCCACAACTCCGTGGCGGAGAAGCTAAATTTTGGAAAATATTTCTCCATCGAAGACATCATTTTATTTGGTTTTGTGATTTGATCTTTGTGTTTGTTTTAGAGACTCGACATTTGGTTTGACCATTTGGTGAGGGTGGAGTTTGGTCACTCGGTAGGTTTTTCATTCCATATTTATGATAAAAGGAGTAGTGTATTTTTACTGATTTACTCTGCTCTGGAATGTAGTCACTCAAGTACTCCATAAAAATCACGTACTCCGTATCACTCATTTCTCCTTACTTTTTTCATCCATTTCTCCCTATAACTCACTCATTACTCCGATAACTCAATTAATCCCTATGATTACTCATTACTCCGATAACTCAATTACTCCCTATGATTATTCATTTCTCCCTATAACTACTCATTACTCCCATCTCACTCATTTCTCCTATAACTACTCATTACTCCTAATAACTCACTCATTACTCCCGATACTCACTCCTCATTACTCCCCATTTCTCCTATAACTACTCATTACTCCTATAACTACTCATTACTCCTAATAACTCACTCATTTCTCCCTATAACTACTCATTACTCCCAATAACTCATTTCTCCCTATTATTGACTCACTCACTCACTTCACTCGCTTCGCTCGTGAAGCTCGTAAAGTTCGCTCGTGAAGTTAGTTCGTTCACTCGTACATCTATCCCTTTATACTTTATTACCTACCCTAACGGACCCTTTTATACCTCGATGATACCACCGAATGCCTCTAAATACTCCTCATCAACCTCAAAAGCTCAGCCACATACTCAGTGTGCGCAGGCGAATTGATAAAGTTGTTGTGAAGAATCGTCTTAAACTCAGAAACCTGGTCCTGGCTGAGTTCACTAGACTTGAGAAGCAAGATTTTGGAAAGCTTGTCGTGCAAGTAATTCACCTCTTCGGTGAGCTCCTCATCCGCAGGCGAGCTACCATCCTTCTCGTCAATCAAAAACATCGAATCCACAATAGCATCGATGGTCTGGTTCAAATCTTCTCCAAGATACTTGTGAATAATAGCGTCCATCTTTTCCTTGGTCTCCTTGATCCTGAACAAACTCACATCCTTCTTCTCATAATCCAGAACAAGACTTCTCATTTGCAAGTTGAATTCGTGAACAGTGGAAATCAAACGCTCCACTTCAACGTCCATACGACGCAAGATGTCAAGTGTCGACGGCAGTGCCCGCACTGCTGCCAACAGTTCGTGAAAGTTTTCATGCAAATTGGCAAGACTCTCTGCAAAAAACATCTCATTCAGAAAATGCTGTGCTAGTATGGTGTGTGGATCACTCGACTTAAAAATAGATGGCAACATAGCACGGATTTGCTGCATGGTTTTCCTTGTTTCTGCTATACGCTCCTCGTGTGTCATTTGCTCGTCTTCCTCGTACGAGTCGTCCAGAATGATTGATAAACATTCGTCTTCTTCAACAAGACTGTTGGAATAGCTATAGTTGCCTGTTGAAAACTGACCCGCGTCAAAAATGGTAGGACTGTGCACATCTGGATCCTCTAGCGCATTCTTAAGAGAAAGTGTGAACCACGAAGCCTGCGTGTTTTTTGTTGTTGGGGGTCCCTCAGTGAGATGCTCACTTTTTACTTGTGTGTTAACCATATTGAGCTGTAAAGTAATTTGGAAATTGAATGGATCCTCACGCTTTTATAAGTTTTGTAATCTCGCGTTATGAGCGGCCTAAAAAATATTTTTTTGCTTACCCCAAAGAACCCAAAAATGGCCCGCCTGTGGAATTTCTTTTGTGAAGTGAGCTCGGCTGGACTGAGCTGCTCGCTAACCCCGAAGTTCCAGTGGTGGGTCAACTAGAGACTATTTGTGAAAGGAATGTTGTAGCGTGGCCACATTGATTCGTGTGTGTGAGATGTGAGGCTGTGGGTGTTTCGAGCATGTGTTCTGCCGGTTTTGCAGCTGGTTGCTCTACGGACTTCCACACAGCAATGTCTACACAGGCGAGATAAGAGCCGTTATCGAAGGGTGTGCCCACAGCAACTGGCATTGAGCCCGGATTTTACATGAATGCAAGTTTATCATTTGGTGTCCTCCATATTATGGTTCCATGTTGTATTCTATGACTATTCTATGAGCTTCTGTAATTGTTTGATTTCAAGCTTTGTGCTTTTTCTGTGCTTGTTTTCTGATCTACTGAAACTTGGTTTTTTGTATAGCTTCTGATCGCTTTTCGATGCTTCTCTCTTTCTTCTCTCTTCTCTCTTTCTTCTCTCTTCTCTCTTCCTTCTCTCTTCTCTCTTCCTTTTCTCTTCTCTCTTCCTTTTCTCTTCTCTCTTCTCTCTTCCTTTTCTCTCTCTTTCTTTTCTATTCCGATTTTTCCTCCTTTTCTCTTCCCCAGTTTCTCTTCCCGTTCTCCTTCCCTCCTGATTCTCGAATTTTCGAAATATACAGTGTACAGGTTGCCCTTTTGCTCAGCCTGGATACGATCTCAACAAGGTACCTCATATATGCGCTACGAGCCCATAACGTTAAATAATCTCTAACCATTCCTGCACTTTTCAAGCAAACATGAACCGTGCCGTGGCAAGTGTAAAACACAGCCGTGTGCAGTAGCTCATCGAAGTGATAGCATATATCGGTTCTGCCCGTTTACAGGGATGGCATAGATGGTCTAATTTGGAAAACCACTCGTGATCAGCCCAGTACACGCTTATCCATGCACAGTTTACAATCGCTTGATTTACTTCGTTTTAAGCTTTTTTGGAAATTCTCGTCCACAGTTGCTGCAGTGAGTGATGCACGAACTCCAATTGGTGAGATGGATCTGAGGTGCGCGGACGAGTTGGAAAACAGGCCGAGCGAGAAGATAAGATTTGTGGGATACAGAAAATGGAAATTGTAGAAGGTAGGGAGACTGGAAAAGAATTGGACAAAGGAGATTCACAGGGACAGAGCGATGACACACTGGAAGCGCAAGAAGTGAGAATAATAGTCGCGAAATAATAAGAGATCTATAGAAGAGCAAGTCAAAGTATTTTCGCTACAATACTAGAGCAAGTCAAATGGTTTTTGGTGGAGAAAATACAAGAGCAAATTTGATAATTCAGGTATTTCCGCGGGATAAGAATGAAATTTAATTCAAGGCAAATGCTTAGAATTAGAGTATTCGTTGAAAAGTAGAGTTTCCGCTGAGAATTAGAGTATCCGCTGAGAAGTAGAGTAAATCCGAAGCTAAGTAGAAACAAGAGCAAATCTGGTTAATTTGAATTCTGTACCAAATGAACAAGTTGAAAAATTACTTGAAATATTCTCTCTAATTTACCTAGTGAAATTTTAAGTAGTAAATTCAAATTGAATTACTAACACCTCTCGAGACAATATGAACGTCATCTAGTTAAGAGCACAGACACTTCATAAAGTCAAGAACAAATCTACTTCAACAACGTCAAGTCTACGTAATAGCACAGCCGCCACAAGTAAACAAAGCAAATTTGCAAGTCTCGTTAAGAGCACAGCCGCACAACCAAAAGAACAAAACCATTTGATGTGTAATTCTTGAGCAATCATGTTACAATGCACTGATGAAACCCACTTGCCACATTCGCCTGGAATTACCTCGCTAGCAACTTTATCAAGATGCAGTCCCCACAATTAGTCGCTAATTAAATAGCTTAGCACAATGTCTCGCTAAAAATTAAAAAAAGGCTTGCACATTGTCTATACTGGCTAAATGGCAGTGTGACTTGCTAACAAAAAAGCTGGCAGTGTCGCAAGTCTGAAGAGTATAGGGGGGTTACGAACAGGAGAAGAGAAGGAAAGTGAAAACTACTGAAAATGATCAAAAACTTCGAGAATAGTGAAATATTTCAAATAATCTATAGTGAGTCACAAATTGCCCACTCATTTACTTATTCACAAATACTAACTCACCCATATACTCTCAAGTTTACTCTTTCTCTCTCTCTCTCACTTTACTCACTCACTCACTCACTCACTTCACTCGCTTCGCTCCTTCAGTTCGTTTCTCCTTCAGTGCTCCTGAAAAACGTTGGAATGTTTGATTTTGTGTCATGCCATTATCAAAACAGCCGTCGAGCGTCAGCGACCTTGTGCCATTTTACTCAGGTTGCGCCACACAATATCAGCAGATGTCTCAAAGATCAGTCTTTTGACCCTCTTGCCCGGCTACCGAGGTTGAAGCCCCTGGGGAACCGAAGCCTCAGGAGCTTTTGATTCGAGATTTTGCATGACTCTTCTGACAGAGTTAACGATTTGGGGAATAGGGGTTGGTTACATACCATCCAGGGACATTCCTCACATCGTATTTTCTGTATTCTTTCTGCATTCTTATCTATGAGTGCTTATCTGTTTATCTTTGTCTACGACATGGATCGGTTCATTTTTCGCCCCATGTTTGAAATATTGATAATTGTTTCTTGTGTCTGAGATTATTCTATCTACGGGATGTTGGTTAGTTCATCTGTTCTTCATCTGTTCTTCTTGTTCTGTTCTTTTTTTGTTCATTTGTTCTTCCATCTGTTCTTTTTTAGTTCGTCTTCTGTTCTTTTCTTTAGTCCTTAGTTCTCTTTTATTCTTTTCTTTCATTCTCTAGTTCTCTTTTATTCTTTTCCATAGTTCATATTTGGTGAAACTCCATTTCCTTACTTCGTCTTCTATTCTTTATCTCATCCTCTGTTCTTCAATTCATCCTCTGTTCTATCCTTCTATTCTTTGTTCTTTTCTTGTTTCCCACGTGCTTACCCATACTTGATCAATATTTTTTGATCGTTTCCAACTTTACATCTACCTTCATGTTGTTTTCCTACATGCTCCTCCTCCATTCTATCCTTTATACACCCCCCCCCCTCTATTCTAACCATCTCTATTATTCTCTATCCACTTTTATGCCCTTCTATCTCATCCCTTTACTCCTATAACTCATCGTGCTCAACACCCTTTTTCCCCGGAATCAAAACCTTATACTCAACATACAAGTTGCCAAACAAATCATCCTGCTCCAGCACAATGGGCATACCACGCCCCTCCAAAACATCAACATCGCCATCACGAATAACCTCTCCACTCTCCCTCTTCAACACAATCTGATGCTCACCATAGCTCTCCTCACCAAAAAACGGAATCACCCTTTCCCATCCACCTTGCTGCGCCTCCTTCAACGTCAAAACCTCCGTCCTGTACAAGTTCTGCTTAACACGCCTAAAGCCCCAACTCTTGCTAAGGTCTTCCTTGAACCGGATAACCAAGTCCCCAGGCACTATTCCCGGACGCTTGTCAGCCTCACCCGAAAGCACACTCTCAGAGTTCCGCTCCAGCCCGGGAGTAACATACACATCGTAGTGCCGAGGACTCTTCTTGGATCCCTGTCCTCCACACTCTTTACATGGGTGCGTGATCAAATTGCCCCGGCCTCGACACTGATCACATGGATGCTGAATTCTTTGGATCATGGGTCCCATTTGTCTCTGTGTGATCACTTGCCCCAGGCCCTGGCACTTTGGACACTCATGCGTTTGATTGTCCTGTGATCCCGTATGATCACACGCCCGACACAAATCCACCATTTCAACGTCAAACTCGACCAAATTGCCATTGTAGAAATCAGCCAATGGGATCACCAAGTTCAATTGGGCATTAGGGCCTCTTTGCTCCTGTTGTGCGTGGCCGGCGTGGCCATGGAAAAAGTGCTCAAACATGTCTCCAAATCCGCCATGATGCTGTTGTGGGCCATCGGGGTTTCCATATGTGTCGTAGTTTTTGCGCTTTTCAGGGTTGTTCAATACCTCGTATGCAGCTCCCACTTGGATGAACTTGTCGTGGGCCTCTTCATCACCGGGGTTTTTATCTGGGTGGTACTTCAAGCTGAGTCGACGGTATGCAGACTTGATTTCTTTTTCAGAGGCTCGCTTGTCTATTCCGAGGATTGCGTAGTAGTTGTCGTTTGCTATTACTGCGAGGAAGGACGCAGCGAATGCGATCACGAAGAAGAAGCTTCTCATGTTCGGTACACGTCAATGATTTTTTTGTAGAAAAATCAGAATAGTGAGTGAATCATAAATCAGAATAGTGAATCATAAATCAGAATAGTGAATCATAAATCAGAATAGTGAATCAAATAGATAGTGGATCACAAAGAAAGAGAGTGATAGTCGAGGTAAATAAGATAGCATTGAGCAATTTCTAACTGGGGAGTCGTGAGTATATTCCTTATAAATAGTATGACTAAATTGGGTTAAAGGATACTTACTGGAATGATATGAAGAGGGCTACTGGGGGAATAGAGAATGAGATGATACTTGATAAGTAATACGATTGATTTGTTACTGGAAAGGATTCTGAAATAATGTTTAAGGCATATGAATAAGGATTGTGAGTGATGAATGATGGATAATGAATACTGAATAATAATAATGGATACTGAATAATAATAATGGATACTGAATAATAACGGATACTGATTGGAAATACCGAATGATTGATGGATACTGAGAACGATTTGTTGTAATACTTTATTCAACTTTTAGATTGATTGCCCTACTGATGATTTCACCTCCACAGTTGTTTGAATTTACCTCATCCAGCTCAGCTCAACACTTGGAAAACTAATAGCATTTGATAGATTACCCGGTTTGGCTAAAGCATTGTGCTTAATAAATCCACAACTAGCCCTTTGACGCATCTGTATAACGACATCCAACAAAGGCATACACAGAATCGAGATGTCGCATTGATAATAGATTAAGAGCACTTATCCAACTTTTGGCATGGCTTTTGCACTTGCATAACTGAACGAATGAACTAACCAGCAAAATTGACTCCCACATCTCAAAATAGATCTCGTTTTTATATAAACTCTATTGGTATAGCGAAAGCAGCGAAAGCCTCTCTATATTTTTTCTTTATAGCTAAAAGCGTCTATATCTCGTAACACGTCTTGATGACTGATATTTTTAACAGCTGAAAACCACTTTGAAACCAAGATCTCAATAGCTAAACTCCACCCTCTTAATCAAACTCCTCTCTTTATTTCACCCTCTCAAATCTCTTCACTATCCAACTACCATGAGTGTATGAATAAATAATTTACGTAATCAAAATGGCTGCAAATTAGACTTGGTACGATTTTAATTAACTCTGAAACCCAAAAAACTTATAGAGGGGAATACATCCAGATGTTGTCTATATATTCAAAAAAGTAACAGAAGACACCCTGGTGAGAATTTTTAAAAGTGTATAAGGGTAGATTAAATAGTTGCAAATACTGGCTCAAAAACAAGTCAAATAGTTTGAATACCAAGTTTAATATGTTCTTGTCACTCAGCGCGGATCCATAATCAAGAATGATTGGATACACGATACGTACCTTGAATTTGGTTTCTACTTTCATTCTAGGTAGCTTTTCCTCTTCGGTAATTCTCTTGTAAAGCCTTGTCTTTTTTCTGCAAAACCTTCTTCTCAATCAAACGATTTCTTTCTTCTCAATCAAACCATCACATTCTCTTCACCAAACGATTCCTTTCTCTTCTGTCTTTTTTCTTTACGTCTTCGCCTTTATTACCCTTCTCTAAAATCCTTCCTGTTCTCCTGGACTTAAACTTCCAAGCTTACCTAGATATACATATATTACCTTTCAATCATCGGCTAGACATCCACTATATACTATCCTGCTATAGAATTCCAGATGCTAAACATATCCAATCATCATTTAAATTTTGTCAAATATTCCATGATTAACACATGCATCTTACATAATCGATTCTCCACAAATCACCTCCACATTAATCAATATGTGGTTTTACTTGCCAGTTGCAATACGTTTGATTGACGGCAGTGATATCCATGGCTTGTCAGGTGTACAGATAGTACGCTTTGATAAGGCCAACATGACGTCCTTTGTGGTATCACTATGCCACTTGGCCGAACCCTCAAGATACAGAGTACTAGTGAACTCCCACACTGCATCCAATTCCAACAACCCACGGTGGTATCCAGCTGTAATTGAGCATAGCCATCCCATTGACATTGAACTCGAAGAACTCACTACATTCACAAAAAATGGCTTTCGGTTGTTTCCTCGTGATTCCGTAAGGAAACCCCAAATGTCCATCTTGACTTTTCAGTTCCTAGGAAACGCAGATAACTTCATGAAAGACAACAAGAAGTTGTACCAAAAGTTATTTGTACATGAGGGAACCACCCCTGGGCATCAAATGTCAGTCATTTCATATCCGTTCAACTTTACCAACCTGATACTTTTCGCAAGCTTCTTTTCAACAGGGACAATATGCGCACGGATAAAAAACGTATACCTTTCGGACGTTAAATACCTCGAGAACATGGCTGGAGGTGTGGCCATGGTGAATGGCCTGGTAGTTGGGCTCGTGCTCGGCAATCTAAAGAAACTCAATGGTGATGGGGACTTACTTGTCGTTTTTCCGTGGAAGAATATAGCAAGAGCACTTGAATTACATATCCCATCAGGTGAAACACCCGAAAAGCTTACCGATGAGAGAGTTTTCCCTGTAATAGTGCGTGGTGACTCTGGGACCTCATGGGGCTCTTGCGTCGCCTACAATAGCTCCACACTTGTTACCAATACTCATGTGCTCGAGCCTTTCTTAAAATCCTCATCTGGGGAAATCACCATATACTGCAATGGGATACTGGTCACTTTGCAAAAAGAGCAGATACAAACACCTTATCCCGAGATCGACTTGTCTTTTATCATTCTCGGTAATCACATGCTACAGGAAACGCCAAAATCTCACAGTTATTCCACAGGTGATGCAGTCTACACCAAAGGATATGGGTTATTTGTCGATAAGGCCAACCCCTCACCTTTAGTATCCCACGGCCATATCAACACCGTTCTTCCACTTGAAAACTCGGGATTTGTTGTGAATTCACTCATAATCACTTCATCATCATGCTGGAATGGGTCAAGTGGAGGCGGTCTTTTTGATACTGATAACAATTTTATTGGCTTGGTGTGCTCGAATGCACAGGTTGCCGGACAAAGGCCGTTTGAAGAGCAGGGCAGGACCCTGGAAAAGCTTTCCAAAGTGGTTTTTGTGCTTCCTGTGGAGTTGATTGACTACTGTTACGGTAAGACTAAAGGGCAGGGTAAGAGGTTAAACCCTCAAGTTGCCCAAGTATGGAATATGGATCTGTTTCACACAGATATTGTTATTCTGGAGTCGAAGTTGTGAGAATTATATGAGGGGTTAAAGTAAACTTTTAGACGACATGATGTAGAGCTTCTAATCTTGTCATTCAAATTCGACATTAGGCCATTACATGTTTGTATTAATCGTTGTCTTCATTAATCGTTGTCATCGTGAACTATTTGCATCTTGATCCTGTATGGCTTCATCCAGCTACTCTCGTCTTCACCATCTTTATCAGCTCTTTGCATTAAAAATTATCCTGTTACTTTAGTTTCTATAACTTTCCAAAACATTTGTGTTGCGATAATTGGATATCAGTGAACTTCCGCTTCCACTCTGGCGCCTCAATAGTGGCGGCAAAACGTAGGGATCAGCGAAACCCAGGAGCAGACCAATCTGGGGTTGTGACTGTGTAGGATGCTGAGGATTCTGCTGTGTATATATTGGCAACGGAGGGTACGTGTATGTCGTACTTAAAAACCCATTCTTCCCTGAGGGCAACTTGATGATAGAGTTCTTTCGCGATTCTGTGACAGATGAGCTCGAGCTGTTATGTGGGGACACAGCCGCATCCCCATTATTGGTATTTCCCAAGACACCCAAAGTGATGGAGTTTGCACGCCGGAGCTTAGTGTGAGTATCCTGGTCGACGGAATAATTGATGAATGCAGGCTTGGGTATTTCGGTACGACTCGGTGTGAAGTCATTGCTGTGGTCTGGTAACTTCGAAAACTCAACAGGTACAAACTCGTCAATAAACTTGCACAATACAGCCTTCAAGCCAGCTACTTTAGTCCAAACACCCTTATCGAAAGATTTCACCTTCTTGTTGACCTCAGATCCGATGAATTCCATCCACGACTCGAAAATGGAGTCCATCTTCAACTTGAGGATCCAAAACCACTTGCGATTGAAGGAGAAGTCTTCTTCCGGTGGGCCATTCAGGCGAGGCATATTCAACCGCGATGCAAGCACGCGCTTGTTGTCAAGAAGGAGAAACAACAAGTTCTGCAAGATGTAATTAGAGTCAAACATCTCGGGGGAGTTCCAAGTTATGATGAGCACCTTGTTCATGATGACGTACCATTCCATGACGAAGATTGCAATAGACTTCAACTGGAGAAGATTGTACTGGCTCAAGTTTACTAGGTCTAAGTTCAAGAAGTTGCTGAAGAATATAAGCGGGAAGCTGGTTATGCTCAAGTTGTTGTTGATCTGCATGTGGTGCTCTTTGAACTGGAAGAATGCATGTAGATGCGCAGGCACGTCCACATACTGCGGCGTCAGAATATACTCATGCAAGAAACGGGTGATGGGGCACGCGGTGGTTACTTCCTGAAGTGTTGCGCCGAGCAAGTCCCACTGGTAGTAGTGCGTAGGCACAAAGAGGTAGTTGCTGAGCAACTCATGAAACTTGGAGGGGCTGTTGATAATGGCGTTCTTTTTGAAGAGCTCAAAGATTTTGGCCTTGTGCGGGAGAGGCGCCTCTGCGACGGAGACGGTGTTTATCGATTTGTTGACGAGAATGACTGCGTTGTGTAAGGTGTTTTTCAGACTAAAGACGAGCAACGGGTCTGCGTTGGTCGAGTTTTTCAACTCATTCGAGAGCGTGGTAATCACCACTAGCTTCAAAAAGTGTGTGTCTCCCACTATTGCCTCGAGGCTGACCACCTGCTTCAGAAGCTTGATCATGAGGTTGGCAAGAGTCATGTCGTCATTGATATGGCGGTTCACGAAGAACAGGTACATTTTTGGCAGCAGCAGCTTGAGGTAGGTGGAGAGCAAGATGTAGATGTTCCAGAACAAGGGCATGTTTGCTTCGATCAAGTTCGATGGCGACACAGAGCTAAGGTTTGCATTGATAATACTACTGATGTCGTTGAGGTAGTTGAGAATTACGGTATCGCTTACTGTCGATTCATCCTCCTCGTGCATGCCCAAATCGTACGTCAAGTAGATATAGGCTAGGAGGAAGAGGTTGTTTAGTATTTCTATCTGGTCGAACAAGTTGTTGTTATTGTTATAGTTGGGGATGAGGGTCTGTATGAGAAGGTTCCACGCCTTCAAAAAGTACTTTATCGAGCGCTTGTCGTTGTTGCATATGAACCCCAAAGACACAATAGTGTATATGAGTCCTGTCTTGAAGTTTTTCTGTGCTATTTTGGTGCTTTCACGCTCGTCCTGCTCGTCGTACGCACTCAAGTACAACATCACGTCCTTAAGGATGCGGTCAAAAAGCATGAACGTCAGCAGCTTGGCCGAGAGCTCCACATACCCCACCAAAAAATACTCGTTCAAGTTGGGGTCAAAGTTGTCGGGGCTCAAAATGCTTTCAAGTTTGCGCAGAATGGAGAGGAGCTGTATGAGGTCATGGTTCAAGGTGTCTGATTTCGGGTTCTGTTTCTCATTTGGCGCATCTTCCTCTTCAGATGTCAGCAGTTTCCTGCGTTTGTTTTCGCCAACCGTGGCTATAGAGTGTACTGTTCGGCAGTGTCTCTGGAGCAAATCTCGCCGTACAAACAGAGACAGACAAGATGTGCAGTGGAAGGGTTTTTCGTTTGTGTGTGACCGCTCGTGTCGCTGCTTATGCTCTGATCGCGTGAAGGCACGCGCGCAGAATGCGCAAACATACTTTTTCTGTGCACTCATATATGGAAGAATCAACGGATGATTTAAGACCAGTTAGACTGAATAGTGTACTTTTAGAGAACCTTTATGGTGAGGCAAATGTATGATTGTGATGGCACTTGTTCACTTGCGCTTTCTCTTGAAAATCACTTGTACTTTTCTTGATTTGCTATTTTCAATGTTTGGGGTAAACTGAAAACTTTGAATCGGTGTTTTGTGGGTAGCTTAACAGGTGCTGGTACTTTGTAGGCTTACTTAGGAATTATAATGCTTTAGTGTGGTGGTGATTCAGTGCAATACTTTATTTACTAATTGTAAATGTGGTGAAATCAATAAACAATGTATCAGTAGACCAATCAATAATTCAATGTGTTAGTAGACTAATCAATGTATCAGTAGACTAATAAATGTGTTAGTAGACTAATCAATGTATCAGTAGACTAATAAGTGTATCAGTAGACTAATCAATGTATCAGTAGACTAATAAGTGTATCAGTAGACCAATCAATAGACCCAATTATCAGTAGACCAATCAATAGACCCAATTATCAATAGACCAATCAATAGACCCAATTATCAATAGACCAATCAATAGACCCAATTATCAATAGACCAATCAATAGACCCAATTATCAATCTGGTAAGGTATCAATTATACTCCCAATTATACTCCACTTTGTCTCTTGCCCCTATACTTATGTGCGCGAGTTGGCTGCAAAACGAAATTTGTTGAGAATCACGTGCGTGGCTAACTCCGAAAGTGGGGAAAGATGAATGAAGGATGGGCTCTGGAAAGACGTGGTCCTTGTGATGTGCTCCGGAAATAGGTGGTGCTTTGGAAAAATCACTACTCTCACGGGTGTTTGTGTGTATTTATAATTGCCCCAGTGCATGCACTTATGTGGGGAGTTTTTGCAAACATTTCTAGTTTTGGAGCATCTTGTTACCGCAAAACGGACAATTATGGACATTGTGTAATTTTCACTGACTGACCCCGCTACCTTTGTTCCCCTCAGACTCCGAGAGCGATGAGGCAGAACGGAATGCGGCAGCGAAGGCTGAAAAATCCGGCCTGCCATTGTTGCTTGCGGTGTTTGCTAGTATTGTTACGAGTTATTGTACGCGTGTTGGGCCCGCAATGACCGTGAACCTTGCTGCGCACATCTTTTTTTTCTAGTTTCGGTATTGATCCCTGCAATCACAGGGAGAAGGCGACTGAAGAGCCTGACCACAGTGATTACTTTTTGTGCACGTGCTGGCGTGGCTATACTTGACTACTCTCGAATAGTTCTCTGTCTTCTGTGAACGGAGAATACGCAAATTGCGCTTGCAATGAGAGGGGTAGACTAGTCCTAGGGTTTATAATAAAGGTATGCGTTCACCCGGTAATACGAATGGTTGGGGCTACTAACCGCAACGGCTACCGTAGGGCTTGAGGTTGCTGAAGGCAAGGAGTAAGATATACGCCGAATCACGGGTTTTGTGAAGTTGGTGGAGAAGAGTGAGGAGAAGGGTGGAGAAGGGGAAGGATCGGTTAAAGATGACAAGGCAATGACTGAGGTATAAGGTGTGTTGATGATAAGTTAATGACTGATGTTTAAGGTATGTTATTGATGGTGAATAACGAGAATAACCAAATAGACTGAGACAGATCGTCAACTTATCCAACAATAAAAGCGCTATTCACAATTGTTTGCGTCAGCAAAGCAGAGACCCCAGTGTTTGGCAAGTAAATGCATCCACTTGGCCGACATTATTTCTTTGTGTTCTTTTCTTTCGTTTATTCTTGCACTCTCTTTATCATTCTGAGATCTAATTATCTATTGTAATTGTTCTCACAGTCATGAGCAATACGCAAAAGACTTATATTTGTTATGAGCGTTTTCTTGTGCAATAACACCCTATGGTGGGTTGAAGAGGTTGTGTATGATAGTGGAAGAGTATTAGAGTGTTTACTTGGCAGTTAGCAGTTTTGTGGTTTTAGTGGGTGGGTATGTAGGACTTTTCGGCACCATACGGGTGCTGAGTAAATAGGGCGGTTTGTAAATCAGTACTTCGTGTTTAAAGTCTATTTAGAACAACTTGCATGTTGAAAATAAAAGTGCATTTTGGCTGGCTGTAACTGTAAGGGTTTTGATGTTAGTATATAATTCATGGTGTATAGTATTTGGTACGTTATAGCTTGATGAATACATGGGTGTAAACACTATTACAAAAGTAGTGTATTATTGGACAAATAGTGTTTTACAACAGTAGTAGTTTACAAATTTCTCATACAACAGTGGTTTACAAATATTGGATAAATTAGTTGTAGACCAAAATTGGGTACAAATAGTGATAGACCAACGTTTGTGTTAGATTCGCCATTAGTTAAAGTATAATCATCACTTAATACAGAATCACTTAAGAAATCTCCTTAATCATTTAGAAAATGAAAATAGCATAACTTATAAATATATAAATAATATAGAAATAGAAACTAATTCAGCTTATTGCATACTTCTACATCCTGGGTAAGGTGTCAGCCTCTTTCATCAAATCTATCGCACATCTCCAGCACCTCAGTCATAGTCACTTCTAGCACTAACTCGGCACTAACTCAAGCACTAACTCAGCACTAACTCAAGCACTAACTCAGCACTAACTCAAGCACTAACTCAGCACTAACTCAATCACTAACTCAATCACGAACTCAATCACTAACCAAGCATTAACTCAATCACTAACCAAGCACTAACTCAATCACGAACTCAATCACTAACTCAATCACTAACTCAATCACTAACTCAATCACTAACTCAATCACTAACTCAAGCACTAACTCAATCACTAACTCAATCACTAACTCAATCACTAACTCAATCACTAACTCAATCACTAACTCAATCACTAACTCAAGCACTAACTCAAGCACTAACTCAATCACTAACCAAGCATTAACTCAATCACTAACCAAGCACTAACTCAATCACGAACTCAATCACTAACTCAATCACGAACTCAATCACTAACTCAATCACTAAAATCACATCACTCGCTTCGCTCGTTCTGTTCGTTATCTTTATCCCCGATGTCGGCCTATTGATCCTGTAGATCCAGACTCACGTTGCCTGATCAGTCACACTCAAATTCAGTCTTCCCTCCGTCTTTTTAAAATTCTCAACAGAATCCAGTATCACTCAAGAGTTCCACTGTAGAATTCTCACAAACACTGTCTCCTTTCCTAAATGAGTACGTCAATGAACTGCGTCAGCACCCTTTACACCAAGCATGCACTGACTTGTACAATAGGACGCTCACAGTGACAGAGTCAACTCATTCGTCTTTATTCGTATCAAACTTTATATGTGAACAATGGCGCAATTTTCTTTGTTAACTCGTGATATACTCGATTAGACAGGTAAGTTAGTTCTTTGTTCGGAATAGACCCAATCATTTGAACAATGTTTTCTGTTCGGAATAGACCCAATTATTTGAACAATGTTTTCTGTTCGGAATAGACCCAATTATTTGAACAATGTTTATGATGTTTTTTGTTCGTAATATCCCTAATTGGTCCATGCAAACAGCACACAAGCTCATTTCTTTGTTAGAAGTCGAAAAACCCAACATATCTCACGGAGTTTACCCAACTGTGGCCGCAATAGGATAATGCCCAGCTCTATTTTTTCTGCCAAGTTGCCGTTAGTGCATTTACGACACTGACTTTGTGAACACTGAATAAGCATAAGGACAGCTTTTATACAGTAGCAAATTTCACTACTATAGTGTTAGGGGGGTTAGTACAGTAGAGGGCGATTGAAGTGAGTGAGCAAGTGAAGTTAGCGGAATGAGTGATGATGTGAAGTTAGTAACTGAATGAGTGATGATGTGGAGTTAGTAACTGAATGAGTGATGATGTGGAGTTAGTAACTGAATGAGTGATGATGTGGAGTTAGTAACTAAATGAGTGAGTAATGAATGAGTGAGTAATTGAAGTTAGTAACTGAATGAGTGCGTAATTGAAGTTAGTGAGTAAGTGAATGAGTAAGTAAAATGAGTGACAGGCGAATCATGAATTACTACTTTCGTTCCTTCGTTCCTTCAGTAGTCTCTGTATAGAACAAAAGTTCACCCCATCTCTGTTCACTTAATCACTCCTTTCTCAATATCTAGTCACCCTCAACTACCTCTTTTCCATTTATATTCCTTCCTCCCATATAGTCCTCAACTACCTCTTTTCCATTTATATTCCTTCCTCCCATATAGTCCTCAACTACCTCTTTTTCCATGTTTGTTCACTCATGCCTCTCTCGCCTTGGGCCTCCCATACCCCTTCATCTTCCTATTCTCCTGCTCACGCAACACCAACAACGCACAAACAAACACCAATTCATCACTCTCACTCTCACCATCACATGCAAACATCTCAATGGTACCCTCACGTACAAACTTTCCCCCCACACGAGTGTTGTCGTCCTTGTATGTCGCAAAAGGAGTCTGTATCGCAGGCGACTGCCGAAGATTTCGGTGCACGTCCACCTTGTGCTGGTGCTCAATGTGCTCAGCAAACGTGTTTTGCACAAGGACCTTGCTGTCAACCCTGGAATTTTCCTTCTGGCCATCGCATAGCATCTCAGCATTGTCAGGCATCACAAAACAGCGGATCAAGCCATTGCCAAACGTCGATGTAGTAACCCCAAGCGCTCGCACTTTGGTCTTCTTGTACATAAAGTCCACACTGGGTTTATGGCTGTTGTTGTTATACAATACAACCACCGAGCCATCGCTAAACTCCATAGTGTAATGGGAAAGATCGGTTCCAGCGACCCTGAAAAACACTCTGCACAAGTCAACGCGTACGCCATCGACAAGGTGCGAGATGATCATAAACGGGGTGTTTCGCATGAAAATCCCCGCAATTATGGGCAGCGATGTCTGGAGCCAAGCACTGGGGTCTTTCTTGGTGCGGAAGTCGGCGAAATGCTGCTCGGATCGGAAGATGGAGACGCCCGATGTGAGGTTTCGCAGCACGACAGGATACTTTCGCCTCGTAGTATAGCATGCTGCAGAACGACCAAACACGGTTAAAGGTTGTTCAAGGAGGGTGTCCTGGAGAGAGACAACATCACTGTGATCATTTGGGGAGTCTATTAGGGTTGTGAGTGTTTCCTCGCTGGGGCGTCTGATCATGAAAAAAGATGATTTGAGTGTGGAATGTTTCTAGGACTGAGGCTTTTGGGAAGGTTTGGGATTGGGAAAGATAGAGAGGAAGGAGTTTTGGAGTATGGAGGAGATAAACGAGGATATCAGGGGAATACTTTTATAAGGTTTCCTTGAGCGAGTTTTGAATTATGTGAGAGTCTCTTGCCATATTAATATAGACTGATAGGCTCCAAAGCCAATAATTATTAATTTCTTCAAATTGGAGGGATAGAAGTAGTTTTCCCAGATGAGATTAGGCATACTTGGGCAATGAGGCTAGAATTGCGCATGGGATGCGAATTACTCTAAGATAATTGAGATAAAAGATTGTAGTATGAGTTCGGTGGTGTGATCGAATTTTTCGGTAGCTTAGAGAGATCTCAAACTCTATTTACTGAAATAAGAGATATGTTTTAACTCTGTTTGTAAGAGATATATTAGAACTCTGAAATAAGAGATACATTAGAACTCTGAAATAAGAGAAACATTAGATCTCTAAAATAAGAGATACATTAGATCTCTAAAATAAGAGATACATTTGAACTCTGTGAAATAAAAGATCCATTTGAACTCTGTGAAATAAAAGATCCATTTGAACTCTGTGTTTATTAAAACAATGTGGAAGAGTACCTCTTGGTTATTCTTATATATGGGAGTATTCCCAGAAAAGATAGATGTTTCCACTATTACTTCAAATAATCCCTCCATCAATTATTCTAAATATTCAACCAGATATAGTTAAGTAGTCAAAACTCAGTCAGTTGCTGCAAAAATCGCTCTGTCATCCTATAACACTTATGGTGATTGAAGTCACGATATCAGCGGAGACCAGCTCGCCCAGCGGTCAGAATTCTTGATATGCATCGTATACTATTGAACGAGCGAAGCGAGTCATGTGAGTAAGAAAACGTAAACTTGAGAGTATGTGGATGACTTAGTATTTTTGAGTACGTGGGTGGGTAGAGTGAGCCTGCTGAGGGATTCCAAGATATATGGCAAAAGAAGACCCTTACCTTCAGAGGGGTATAATAAGAGAAAATGTCAAATTTCTTGCTTGTAATGAGACTAAAGACGTTTAGTGGAATAATTAGAGGTATTATGTGGGTTTTGAAGAATTACAAGTATTTTCATGATTTAAAGGTAAGGGTCTTGGGTAGAAATTTTTGTATAGGTAGTGTGGGAAGTGAAAGAGAAGATAGAGGTAATTGTTTTAAAATGTGTGTGTTATGCCGTTGAGGTACTGCGGTATCACACTAGTCAATCTATGAGGGCAGACCAATTACCAATAACTGCTTAGACATTCTATTGAAACTTATAAGGCCGTATTTGTAAGTTGATACACTTTTCGCCTTACTACAATATAACTGCACAACACACTACACCATAAATACACATACCCATCACACTAAACATATATGCATACACATACCCATAACACTAAACATATATGCATACACATACCCATAACACTAAACATATATTCATACACATACCCATAACACTAAACATATATGCATATACTTCTACCTCTTACCATGACTTTATTCCCCCGGAGAAACCTATAGTCTAAGCTATCACACAATCCTAAACGAGAAAAATATGAATACTGAAAAATGTGAATCCTATTGGAATTATCATATCTCCTTTAGTGTTCACTCACTGTTGCTCTCGGACGAGCTCATTCAATACCGGGTAGGCACTGCTAAACCCTGCGCTTGTAACTGCATACCAAAGTGTATAATGGGTTAGTTTCCTGAACCGTAATTATTTACCTTTAATTCATGTTTGTTCACTCACTCACTCACTCGCTTTGCTCGTGAATTCGTTTGTTCATTATAATTAAGTTCCAAATGTTCTTCATGGTGGCTTTGTGTTTTTCGCAGCCAAAATATTTTCTAGGGTTGTGTCGGCCCATCCGTTTGGCGCAGTACACTACCGGTTTTCTCGAGCAGCTACTTACTGTAATCAGCTTTGGATATATTGCTGTCTGTTCCCGGTATTTTAGTAAAATAGCTAAGTAGAGCCCATATATCGTCTTTTTTCCCAGGCTTGTATTCATCCTAAATAAAGCTGATAGTAATACAAGCTTGTTTGAGCATGGAAAATATCTAGTGAATGCAGTTTTCATATCCTAGGTGTAGCTTATTTGTAGCTTGAATGCAGTCTTGAATACATCTTTGTCAGGAATATGCCACCCATCAAATGAATACATGGCATCCAGCTTCACAAACCTTTCCGTTATCAAGCCAGCCCATAACAAAGATTCTGTTACCAATTCCATCATCCAAAAATGCAAATATTTTCTTCAGTACTCGAAGGTGAATAAGTGGATTTTGCATGGTTGTGCCCTAAAAAAGCACCATTTACATTGAGGATCGCAACCCTCTTTTTGAGAATATGAACGTCGCTATCTCACCCACTAATTAACAATAACCACATAGTATAATTGGGTCCCTACACTGTATGTCAAATTATTTTAACACACTACAGCTTCGAGCTCTGCTAGATCGCGACAAATACCATGTATACAGATATATAGGTCCCCGTGTATACAGATCCCCGTGTATACAGATCCCCGTGTATACAGATCCCCGCCTTCTCCAGCACCCACCTTAACAAACTAGAAATAACCTCTCTCGGCAAATCATACCCTATGACTGGTTAATCCTTGGCAAAAATATGTCAACACCTATTCTTCCTCTCTCCCCAAGACCCAACTTCTACTCGCTACAAACTTACCTGCTGATACTTAACTCTCAAACTACAATACTAGTCTGATGTGCTTAACCTTCTCAAATACACACTACGCACTGCTTTTTCCTCATAATCCCTTATCAATTCGCCCCACAATCTCTATTGGCTTTGTGTAACATCCGACAATCTTGATCTCACCCATTCTTGTCTATTTTGCCGATGACTAACCTCAATATTCCACCTTTCTTTTCACCCGTACTATTGCAAAGTTCTTTTATCTCATCTCAAGTCTACATTATCTACATTAATTTTCCCACTCCTCCTAACGTTAAAACACATCTTATCTGAACCAAACCAATGATACACAACTATACACTTAATACGACCCAATGCTAAATCATAGGCACCCGTTTTCCTCCCCCCTCAGCATCACTAACATTTCAACTCTGACTCATTTTGTGTCACACTATTGCTCATAATTTGTGTAATATACGCCATTACTCACCGGCTCGTTAGATCGCGATATAAAGCCATAGTATTTTTTTTGTATTACTTTTGTATTCACACAACCTTTAACTTTCAAACCATGTTGAAGGACTTTCCTGTGCGCCAAATCCTCATCTTGAGCTTGATTCGGTTCTCAGAACCCATCGCATTCACGTCGCTATTTCCATACCTCTACTTTATGATCCGCGATTTCCAAATCGCTCCAGAGGAAAAAGACATAAGTAAGTACAGTGGATATCTCGCATCAAGCTTTGCCCTCTGCCAGTTCCTTTTTGCAGTGCGCTGGGGTAAACTCAGCGACCGCATCGGACGCAAACCAGTACTATTGATGGGCCTTGCAGGTACCGCCATTTCACTACTCATGTTTGGCTTCTCCAAAAATTACTACTTTGCCCTATTTGCCCGCTCGCTTGCAGGAGCTGTTAACGGCAACATCGCCGTGTTAAGGACCGTTGTGGGCGAGATCGCCACCGAGAAACGTCACCAGGCAGTGGCATTTCTGACACTCCCATTAATTTTCAACTTTGGAAGTATCATAGGACCCGCTATTGGCGGCTCTCCATACTTGACCAGACCAAGTGAACATCTGCCCTACGCGAATTCCACGACTATTTCTCGCGCAGGGGCCCTTGCAGGAAGCTGGCTTAAAGCAAACAAAGAGACTCCCTCCTTTTACAACAAAATACTTACCAAATACCCATATGCCTTGTCTAATATCGTGGTGGCATTATTTCTCGTGTTTTCACTCGTCGCTGGGGTACTTTTCTTGGAGGAGACTCACGAGACCTTCCGTTACAAACGCGACTACGGCGTGGAATTTGGTGACTGGTTACTTCTGTTTTTGGGGATCAGCGCCCCTCCACGTCCGTGGAACTTTTCACAACAAGAGTCAGCGAATTTACTTGCGCACGATGATGAATCCCACACAGACTCCGAAACAGCTGCAAAGGCTCCACTTGACTACGAAAATGCATTCACAGGACCAGTCATCACCGCCATGACAGCCAATTTCATCCTTGCACTCCACACTGTGGCGCACACCGAATTCCTTCCTGTGTTTTTGGCGTCGAGATTCCAACCCGAAAAACTCGAGTTCCCGTTCCGTATCGCGGGTGGTTTAGGAATGGACGCGGGCTCAATCGGGAGGTTGATGCTGGTCACTGGAATTGTGGGGATGTTGATCATTTTATTTGCATTCCCCGTGATGGATGCTAAATTGGGCACTATCGTGGGCTATCGATTTTCTGTGTCGTTGTTCCCTCCAGTGTACTTTGTGACCCCGTGGATTGTCTTCACGCTACACAAGTACAATGCATTTTTTCCGCATTGGTTCACGCCAGTGATATTGTACATCATCACTGGTATAAAGACGTTGGGAGCATCTACAGGCTTCCTGCAGGTGATGCTTCTTAACCACCGTGCTGCTGCGCCGCGACACAGGGCATATGTAAATGCTAGCACCATGAGTTTCAGCAGCTTGGCGAGGTTTGTGGGGCCTATTACGTTTGGGTATTTGATGTCGGTGAGTGATGATAGAGAAATTGGGTGGTTTTCGTGGTGTGTGATGGCTGGATTGGCCACGGTTGGTATGGTCCAGTCATTTTTTATCAAGGATTATGAGGATTAAGTGTTTCATGGTAACTGGGAGCTGTGCTACAAAAACCGCACTTCTCCGAGCGTATATGGAAATGGATGAAAGTGTTCTCACGTGGGTGTGTTGAGCTGCTTGAAACTAACATTGGCTCAACAAACGTACCATTGTTAACATGTGATGAACAAATAGGTTGGGGATTTACCAAGTTTGCTCAATTTTTCAATGATTTTGGAACGGCTGAGTCCCGTCTTTGAGAGCTATTAATGGCTGGATTCTTGCGAAACGCTTATACACTTGAGTTCTGAAGGCGCTCAGGATATGACAAACTACTGTTTACGTCCAAAATACAAGCATATGAGTGACAGATGATCAACCCACACACAGTACTTACTGTTCGTGTTTATGGAATTCACACTGATACTACGCAGACATCTACAGGTTAGTGACTCATGTTACGGAACTGAATGCAAGTTAGATAAGCTAATGACATGAGCGAGGAACCTAACTAATCTGGAAAGGGCACGATAATGTGGGACGTTATGAAACAAGGGGTTTGATACGGAGACGGGTTACAGCCAAGTATAAATAGCGGGTGTGAAAGCACAGTTATATAGAATATCGAGAGATCTACAGAGGTTTTCTTACCTCATCTTCTATCAGGACATAGACCCACTATAATTATCTTAGATTGATTACTGGGCTTAAAATATTGGGGTACAGTTACTTAAGCTATACTACCGGGAGTTTTGGTGGAATCAGGCACAAATCCAAAACCAACTCCATCTTTACTTACAAACACCGTTAACCACATACACAGTTATGAGTGGACTAATACCAGAGGACAATTTGAAGATACGAAACAAGATAGCAAATTGCATAGAAAATAGAGTTAATAGGGTAAGGCTGCACCTTATACTAACAGTCAACAGACAACACTGACAAAGCACCACTTACACAGATTCGCACACAAATATTAGCACACAACAGAATACAGCATAAATGTGTGTGACATGGCTCGGGCTGTAGCCTTTATTTATTCTGCCTTTGGGCCTCAATAAAATATTATGCAGCATATATTTCCGTCAATATTGTGACAGGGTCGCTTAACCAAGCTGCCGGATGTTTACCGAATAATGAGGTACGCGAAGTAGCAAAGATATCCGGGCACAAGTATTAATTCACAGATAAGAGGATGACATTCTGAAAGGTAGAAGATTTTTTTATGAGTTTAGTACAAACCAGTTGGTAGGCATAAATTTCCGAGCGAAGCGAGTGAAATGAGTGAACTTATATATTAGAGACAATTTAACTGAACATGGTTGTGAGGATATGAAAATGCTGCGACGACGACCGCATGGAAAATGTCAACTATGAGATTCAAGGCGTAATAGACCAAGGTTCTATGTAATAAACGTCAAGGTTCTATGTAATAAACGTCAAGGTTCTATGTGAAAACGTCAAAATGCTATATGGCAAGCCAAACACTCATCAGATATTACTCAACTGAATTATCCAAATTCATTCCTCGAACAAAGTTTTTATATAGCCGAAAAACACAAATCAGCCAATTTTCCAACACCGTATCAAGCCAAATTTTTCTGCTAACCATCTCGCCTGTTATCCGCACAATCGGAACGGAGATAGGATTCTGCGGTGAAGTGCTCGGGTTACTCCTTGGGCCATTCAGCCCTGCCGTAATGCGCCGTGCTTGCCGAAATGACGTCATTTGGCCGGGTAACGTCCAATTTCCGACAAAGTAAATCCCTCAAATGTCGACTTTACGGAGCCATATTGATGATACCCAGCATAATCAAAACTCAATGGTTCAAACAATCATTCACTCATTTAGGATTTAACAGTCATACTTCACGTCTACATTCATTTAGGATTTTTTTGTCAATTAATACACATGTCTCTAATCAGCCATTGTTCATATACGCAGCAGGGTTCCCCAACCCTCCAGCGCACTCCAGGCAATATTCGAGACGATTCACCGAGTAGCAGTACGTTCCCCAACGCTCTGGCACCCGGACCATGGACAGATTCAACCCGCAATTAAAAAAAGTTGGACAATCGATTCCCGTCAATTGTATAGTAGATTCACGCATTAAACATTAAGATATTAAAACAAGTAGCAGCTCAACTTGAGCGGATATCAGCTTGTGACTGCGGGCCCTTAGACCTGAATAACGTGGCCAGCGGCTCACAGTTAAGTCGTTTGGACGTCTCATTCCTGGTGGCCCTGCAAGCCAACATGCTTAGAATCTCTGGTTGGACTTCTTGGCCTTGATAGCCTTGTGGATGAAGATACCGAGGACGAGAACACCAATCACGAAGAGCAAGCAGAACACTAAAATAACACCAGCTGGAAACATTGTGAGTGAAGTCTGAATGTAGGGAAAACAAAAATTGCTGCCCAGTGGGACTGCATTGAATTTATAGGTTTCGGTCGTTCATGATACCGAATTTTTTTTGTTTTGAAATTATTACTGAATATGCCGCCTAAAGCGGAAGGTTAAACAAAATACCCATTACGTAAGCCGAATTCAGCCATTTTGGGTGCGTTTTTAAAATTTTTCACTACGAATAACTCGGCCAGTTCGGCCTCACCGGGGTTTCCTATGTCGGAATGCCCGGATAAGAGCCGTGGGTATTCCTGTGCACACAGGTTGCGGTGCTCCGATATAGTTATATATAGACCTACTGTATATCTTCTTATTGCCGAGAGACGACGTTTCAGTGAACATTTCCTGACATATTGGTGCCTGGCCCAACTTCTCACTACTGAACTAAGTATGTTCTCGTACCGCTTTCGGTAGCACTCATTCCGAATTGGGTCGACACAAAAGTTTATCCGGTCTTTTTTAACACAAACGTCTTCTCATGGTACTACATACATTGAGCTTTCCCTGGGTGGCCTTGCTACTTGTGATTTCAGCCACACGTCTTTTCTTTTCCGAAGTGGCTGAAGATAACAACTTGGTACACCAGTTCAGAATTCTGTGCACCAACTTGACTGCTCAAGTCAAGCATGCCTAAAGTAATGTAGGGAACTTTTGTGACTTCATGAGCCCTCTTTGCCGGTTATAACACGTTATTGTCGTTTTCGGGAACTCGACTTTAGCCTTGTTGATTACGCTAAGTTGAGGTGTTATACTAGTCCGAAGTCTTACGCTCTGTAGAATTCCTCAGCTCTCGAGTTTATATCTCAAGATACTCAATACTTCTTGTGACACCCCTCTGCACTTTTACAAAACACCTTACGGGTGTGTCCTTACCAAGGGTCCAGAGTCCCGGGCAGCCAATAGTAGCTTGTCTTTTATTGTCTACATGCGCAGTGTCATATCATGGACAACGCTCCAAACAGTCGGATACAATTGGACTGCCGGCACCACGCTACCGAGACGACAGCGCTGGGGAGTTTGATATGTACACACTACACAATGCTGTTGTAGCAGCAATTTTAAGTTACAACCGAGAATTGTCTACGACGATAGCCGAAGAAAAATAAACAATTGTCCATGGTATACCCGACTCGAGCACACCCACCTAGTACGACTAAGGCGACGACTTCGGAGAAGTTTCGGTGCATGCTGCAGTCTTGGCTCCTTGATATTATCTCAATTAGGTGATGTCATGAGTAAGGGACTGTGTATGCAGTTCCGCGTGATTTTACTTGAGTGAATTACTTCTATCAGTGGACACAATTTGATTTTAAATTGCCTACAATCCTTTAAGCTCATTCGTTTACTTCCTATATCTTGAGTTCCGACACATTTGCTCTTATGTTTGTCGTGTGCATATACACCGGAGTCAATAGCGATCCGCTAATTATGGGTGTTATACAGCACTTGTTACCATTCAGAGCGTAGGCTTCATGGCTCGGAGTTAAACAAGGGTGGCGAGAAGAAAATAACAACGTTTCTGGGTATGCAAGAAAGCGGGCTGTTTGTTCTTTAGAACCATTAGCGTAGAGTACTTGTAGATCAGTCACGAATCATCGTAGTTATACAACATAGGTGCAAAGTACCCAGACAGTTCTAAACACAAAGGCTTCATCAACAGACTGCGTCGTTGAAGTAGGAGCTTCCCGCATTAGAGGGAAATTATCGCGTTAGCTGTAACGAAATGAGGTATGCTAAGGTATCATAGATCATAAAAACAAATGCAAGTTCATCAGTCATTTCTCGGCGATGGCTTGGCCGCTCGTCGAACCCCACTGTATCGCACGCCATATCCATCCATCCTGGGGGGTGGCACACTCTCCACCTTGAGTGTACGAGCTGTGCCCCATTTATTCTGGTTACCATAGATCAGTTCTAGTTCACGTGTGCCATTGGTGCCCAATTCTATCTCTTCAGATAGTCGAGCTTGGCTGAACTTCAACGGCTTTTGTTTGTACTTGGCCGTTGTGGATGGGTATGATCGCGCTGATACGAGGTCGTGATTTCTTACTTTTTGGGAAAAAGGCTCGGCTCCATCTTTGGGGCCTATTTCTTGTTTTCCGCCATTTGCTTTCGCTGAAACCCCAGTATTTCTCAATTCAACAAGCTCAGTGTTTTGTTTGGAGTTTGTCTTTTCTGTGCTGGAGTTAGCACCCGACCTTTTCGCTGATGCCTTTGCTAACTTCACCTCTTTCATAGTCAGCGTTTCCGTGCTCGCTACCTTCTTGTTAACTGTTGCACTTTCCTTCGTACTTGGTCCTTTGTAAGTGGCTTTCTTTGCCCCTACCGTTGTTCTGTTGGGTGGTTTCTTGGAAATGCCATCAAACAGTTTAATACCGTGAACCTTACTCAATAACCCGTCATTCCGTCGAAAATCCTGTGGCGAGCACAGGTTCTCTAGTCTCGCCATGGCCTCAATCTCAGTGGCCGACAGTCCTCTCATACTCTTGAGAATGGGATTTCTCGGCTTATAAGGTGCCCAAGTATCCATGTTTTGTGCCGGTTTTTCCAAAAATGTATCGTCTTTCATAATTTCGAGCAACTTGCGTATGTCCAAGTTCCGCCCTGGGGGTATAGCCTCGGAGTTTGATGGTGTCACACAGGTCTGTGTGACCTCCTTTCGAAGCACCTTGTCGATATCTACCTCCAGGAAGAACGCGCACAGTTGAGGGAGATCTTGGATCCCCATCTGTTCACAAAACATGGCACGCGTCCACACATTGCTCACCTGAAGTAAAAGCGCCGCGCGGTATTGGTCGCTTTCGCGGACCAAGTACCGCAACTCATCATGCACAGTTATAGCCAACCGTGCATCGACGCCATAAAGCTCACACAAGTACTTCATACTGACAATCAAAAGGTGCAAATAGTCCACACCCGAGCTCTGAATCGCCCAGTTGATTCGCAGTGTCAAGTACTCATTTTTGTTCAAATTAGTCACAGTAAGGGCATTTGTGATGGCAGCACCCAAGACTGGGGTACGCGGGTCCTTCTGATACGCAATGCTCTCCAATGCGTTAAACATCACCGACTCTGTACCTCCGTAGTAAAGTCTGCTCGAGCGTCCTGAGCTAGCCTTTTCCCTCAAGTACCGCGACAGACTCTGCAGACCCTTTGTTTTCTGGTACAAATCGCGTGCAATTTTCTGAGCCTCGTCGTCTGAGAGCAGCGTGTTGCACTGCTTGAGCAAGCGTGTGGCAAACTTGACTCCGGCTCCGTATATACGCCCATAGTTGAACACTTTGGCATCATTACGCAGAATGCCCATGATTTGTGCTGTCTTTGAGTGCAAATCAGTGGCCTCGTTCTTATCACCTTCCAAAGTCATCCAGCCAAGTGCAGTAGCTCCATGTGTTCCAAAAACACTATCACCCACTAACAGGGCAATCCATAACTCTTCCGAGTCCACATCTGCTCCAACAAAAACGTACCCAGGTGGAGCCTCAATCATTGCTTTCAACTCTGAGCCTATGCGAGTCTTTTTCGCCGATGATGCCGTGAGCCACGTATTCTCAGTTGCACGACGAGTGATGGTACCCATAGCGCAAAGTAGTGGGATGATAAATCCAAGAGTATCAACTTCTTTGGCTTTGACTGTACTATCTTTCTTGGCCACCTTCTCACCATCTCTCTTCTCATCATACACAACAAACTGCAGCATAATACGCTTTCTGTTGCCCACCCAGTACAGCGCCTCGTGGTTCAAAGCCATGATCTCCAGTACATACCCATACTCACTCTTCAAAGTTCCATCATCGAAGTATCGCGTAAATCCCTTCAGAAACATCAGCGTGCACCTTTTCCCTCCGTCTGGGTGCGGAATTTTGAAAAACATCATGGAACGGTTGTGCAAGATCTCTGACAGGTCTGCAGTCAACTGCACCTCCTTGTAGTTTTTTGCCACCAAACGCTCGTGCTCGCTTTCATCAAAAGGCACTTGGAAGCACCACCCGTCGCTATCCGTCCATACCACAGGATAACCTTCCCACTTCAACTTGAGCAAAAGCGGTGTGATTCTTGTTCGCAAACTCAAATTGAGCTCACGCTGTTTAGTTCCGTCTTTAAGAGTCTTTTGACTCTTGCAAAGATCACGGTACCATTCCGGGTACCCACAGAGGTATGCTTGCTTCGCAGTCGGTGTACCATCCTTCTTCAATCTGGGCTGTTTAATCTCCCAGTTGAGCTGAGAAAGCCATGGATCGTCGCTAAAGTCGGTCTTTTTCTCACGCACCTCAGTCACCAAATCAAGTGCAATCTTGTGTAATTTCCGCAGGACTTCAAGGCGGTTCTCCTTATACACTCGCTCAGCACTTTCGATATACCGGTCCCACTTCTTAGTAGTGGGAAGAATAAAGCTCCCCATGTGCCGCATAGCTGCAAAACTAACTGGGTGTGGTACCTTGTCGCGAAACTCGGGAAACAATTTTTTTGCAACCGAAAATGTCGCATGTACATCACGTGCACAATACTGCATCAACTCCTGGAAATTTGCAACCACAATTTGAGGGTCGTCTGAGGCAAATGCGTTACGCTGGTCTTTATCGAGCTTGATACCACAGTGGAAGTCTGCCACTGCTGCCAACGAGTTGAGCGAGCCCTTTTCGAGCCACGGATCATCTACGAGCTGCTGGTTCGCCTCACTCACGTCGCAATCATCTTCACTAACTGCCATCTTGCGGTGTTGTTGCCAGCTAACACGTTGCTGTGAACATATTCCTGCTACAGCAACGTGGAGCGACATTGCATCGAGAAAAAAGGCATTGGAAGTCACAAGGTTATACTCGTCCTGCACACGTGCTCGATCGTATGACACATTGTACCCCACGAGAAGGCGTTTTTGCTCAAACAAATTCATCGGAATGAGATGCTTGAAGCCTAATTCAGGGTCCACTAAGAACGGTGAGACCCATCCGTACCATGCTGTGCTTGAGGCACAAACAGCCAATGTAGGATAGTTTGCAATCTTGTACAAAACCTCTACATCAAACACAAGGGCATCTTCTAGAGGAGCCTCAACGGCTTCAGGAGCTTTTCCAGCTTCATACCGTGTCCATCCGGACTTGAAAATCCATTTTTTTGGCATTTCAGGTAAGGACTGTGAGATGAATTCCTGGGCCATACCGAGATAAGGTTCCGATTGTGCCATACCTAAGCGGTGGAAGTGTTCATCCAAGCTTGACCCAACAAGCTTGGGGAAATTGGGAATGGCAATGGGCGATGTTATTTGTGTCTTTTTACCAAGAAGGTCGTTGCGCCGGAGATGTTCTTTGGCTAAACCCACCATCTTTGAATTCAGCTCTTCAAGGTAAGCCGTAGGAGAACGCTGCGGAAAGACATTTCTGTGCAACGATTCGGATATATACTGAATACCGAGGGGGTTTACTCTCATTGGCTCTGGTTTACCGAGACTAGGCAGTTTTGCGGAAGAGTAGTACCTACATCGTAGCGTACCCTTCAAGGCAAAACGCCTCACCAGCATTTTTTGCGTTGTAGTGTAATTAGGAGGTCTGATAGCGTCAGTGTAGTCAGTTACTCAATCACGGTCTCACTCTATTATATCCCGCTCTAGATTCAGTATGAACCACAGTTTTGTGCAGTATACGCCAATACCTGGTATGCCGTATATGTTTACTTGTGC
>JAJLWI010000042.1:82458-113527 GCA_030674215.1 Kodamaea nitidulidarum
CGACAAAGTGCATACCTACGAAAGGCGCCTTGATGTACATGTTCTCTACACAAGCGTGCTCTCACATCTCCCCCCCTCATTATTTTCACACATCGCTGCGTCGATCGCATCTCTCTCAGTATCGTTGATCTTCGCACGTGACTTCCTATTTGGGCACAAACATAAACAAAGCAACCCAATGAAACTGAACGGCAATGCGTGGCACGTTAGATCACACAAAGCTTCGCAAGTTGGCTTGAGGTTGCGCATGGAAATTCATTGGGTGCGGGCCAAAAATCCCAGTGGACCCAAAAATACCTCCGTTGATCAACAGCACAAATATCAACAAACCCCCGTAAATTAAAAAAACAATTCACAACAGCGCTCTGTAATGGCCGATTTTGCGAAACACAAGAAAGACGACTTGGTAAAGTTGCTCAAGAAACTCGACGTCCACACGGTTACCAAAGACACCAAAAAGGTGCTTGTTGAAAAGATCGAAAACTATATCAGCTCGCACGGCGACTGTGAGCACAAGGTGCACGCAGCATTCCAAGAAATCTTGGATGAGGACGACGAAGAGGATGTCAAAAAGAGTGTAACTGTGGAAGAGGGAGAGAATGACGATGAGGATGAAGATGAGGAGGATGAGGATGGTGAGGATGAAGATGGTGAGGGTGAGGACGATGACGATGACGATGATGACGAAAATGATGATGACGATGATGAGGAGGATGATGAGGAGGATGAGGTGGTCGATGAGGAAGAGGACGACGACCTTGATGAAGACTATAAACAAGGACCACCTATTGATATCAAGGAGCTTGTTGCTGACCCTATAATCAGGTACTGGGAGTTGGGGTACTCTAAAGTGCTCGACTTCACCGACTCTGTGGGCATTACTTACCTTGATTACTCGGACGCTTTGCGTGAGAAATTGTCGACGACGGTGACATTGTCTTTCTTGGAGCTTGTTGCCGAGCTTTTCTACTTTTTCTACACTTTCGTGCCGTTGGTAGCCCTTAAGCACAACTCCTTGAACCACCAGTTGTTCAAGGACAACGTGGAGTTTTTTGCAACCAGCACGTTGCCCACGCCGGAATTGTCTGTTTTGCTTGAACATGATGTCATTGTGACCGCCTTGCAGTGGGCATTGAATGCAATTATCTTCCCGTTGGTCATCTCGTACTATGTCAACTTCTCGCGCAGAGTGGTGGCCATCGACGAAGAGGAAGGTTTCTTGGACAGAATCTACAAGTATGACCCATTCATCTTTGCCATCCTGAAGGTGCTCATTCACTATTTCTTCAATGTTAACGCTGGCCTGTTGGCCCCAGCAGCGCTGTTGTCGGGTGTTTGGAACAGTGTCAAGTACTACGTTTTGGTGCAGTTGGGTGCGTACGGTCAGTTTACCCAGGCTTTGGGCTCCTTCCCTGTTATTCTTGGGTTGGCCAATGTGGCCATCGCATTGTATGCTCAGTTTGAGAACTACTAGAGTTGGCTGTGACTTTTAGCAGGCCAGTAGTTTGTTTTTGTTGTCTGTTTCTGTTTGTGTAGGAAACTTGACATTTTGTATTACTATGTTTTGTGTTGTGTTAGTAGATATGCTGGGTCACGGTGAGGGATACGTTGATATGATGGTTAATGTTGAAGAGTGTTTGATATATATGGTAATGTAGATTAATGATGATTTGAATAAAAGTCACGCTACTAATTTACGGTTAATACTGGTAGTTGGGGAATGGCTAATGATGTTACAGTCTTCTCAGGAGAAGATTAACTTAGACGTATGTGTTATGACTGAATGTGTCAAAAGAAGATACATTTTCATAAAAATTTGAACAATATCTTAAGGAGTTTGTTAATTGCTGCAAAAAAAAAGAAACAACTTTATAAATCTATACAACATGATCATCGATCTTTGTGATTTACTTTCCAGTCTATCCTTTCATAAAGACCAGTTCCTATTGAAATTTATTATGTTTCAACTGCCGCCCTTTGCAGATTTTGCATATACCACTTTTAAGGACTTTCTCTTAATACATATTATACACTCACCGTCTTTTCCAGAGCTTTCTCTTTGTACATACTTTTACGTCCACCGGCTTTTCCAGAGCCTTCTCCACTTCACACACTCACCGTTTTCCCCTACATATTCCTCACTAGCTCACCCCAATAGGTCAAATTAATCCTTTAGTTGAATCTCACTCTTATCTTTCTCTAACTCCACATTACCTTGGCGACTTAGACGTCACACTCATCATCTATATCCTTCTAACTCTACATCACCTCGGCCACTTAGAAGTCACACCCATCATCTCCATGTCCTTCGTGGTCTCATCAATGGAAGCCTCTTGTGGACCCTGAAATTGCTTCATAATCTTGGCCAATAGCGTGACCTCGCTGTACTTGTAATCCACACCATCTGTTTGTACGTTCGCCCTTCTTCCACGCCCCCTCTTTGGCCCTAATACTGGGGGCCTTCCAGGACCCGCGCTGCCTGTGTTACTGTCAGAGGCGTTCGAGTCAGAACCCGATGTCATACGTTCGTACAACGTACTTTGAAAGATCTTGTGTTTCTTGACATCCTTGCTTTGCGCGAGCTTGGTGGGAAGCTCACCCGAAACAGCATTGAACTCTGCGAGCGATGACAACGGCATGAAGTCATGCACCAACCCGAGAAGAGCCTGCTGTGCTTGGATCTCATTTTCTGGCGACGGCGACCGCGACATCACACTTATGGGCAGCACATTTTTGACTAGGTGTGCAGACTCCTTGCTGCGAACATCGAATATGGACGCGTTTTTCTGCCCAAGATAGCCCTCAAATAAGTTTTTTTGAAACTCGAAAAAGTTCTTAAGCTTCTCCAATTTGTTCACCAAAAGCAGGTTCATGTGTTTGTAGTTGCGGTTCAGGTCATGGTAAAACAACATGGAGTTCTGCAAAAGCTCGTAGTTGGCCTTGATTTTGAGCCTCACGAGTTCCTCATCTCTGCTGGCCTCCATGCGCGACTGGTAGGCCTTCAACTCTGGGTCCTGGATGTTGCACTCTTCGAAACCGATGCTGCTTTCCTGGAGCATCCGTAAACGTTCGACGAGTTGTTTTTTCCTTGCATTATACACCCGTGCACTGTTTTTCTCCTCGTACGCTTCTAGTCGAGAGAGCGACTTCCGAAGATCCAACCTCCTTTTCTCTTTTCCTGTCCCATTTTCCACAGCCACGTCTTTGGGTGGAGTCTGGGGTATGTCCAACAGGCTGGGTTCGTCCCAAGTCCTGCCTAGCATGATGTTTTGGACATCGAAATTTGGGCGAGTAGTTTTGAGAGAAGTGTGTATGGTATTATCCGTAGAAGCGTCATTCGAATATTCCATAGAACCGCCTTTCAAAGGGTCCTCTGCAGGTGAACCTCTGAACCTCACACTGCTCTCTTCAAGCCTGATCTGGGGATCATGTGTGACAGTCCGAACCACGATATTTCGTGGCTCACCCTCGTAAGGATCATATTCCTCGTCGGTGCGGATGCCGTTCACGTAGTCCAAATACTCCTGGTACTCGTCATCGTTGAGCTCCGTTAGCGACATACGTCGTTTCCCCTTCTTGATTGAGGACCTCACTTTCATTTCCTCCTCCTTTTCTCGTTCGTATTGTGCAATCTCAAAACCCTCTTCCTTAGCCTGCGACCCAATCTCAAAAAGTGACCCCGCGGCGCTCGCCACAACCATGTCGACCCTCGGGAGCTTCTCGTTTGCATCCTCCATGGCCTTGAAAACCTCTCCCGGAGTTGGCGCTGCTTTGTGGGCCATCAACGGGTAGGGCATGTACTGTGGAGGGGGAAACGGCAACGGAGGCACCTCAACATACGCCAAATTTTTAACCTTACGCCGTTTCTTGTTTGGCTTGGAGGTTTCTGCACGTGTTTTCCGTTTGCTGGATTCGTCTTCACTCTCCTCATGGTCCTTCTCCGGTTTGGCATACGGGAGTTTGTCCATGTCTATTACTGGGGGAGGAGGAAAGATGAAAGGTACCATTATACCACCCTGTTCTGTCACGGACTCTGCGTCATCATCACTATCACCCAAAAGCTCCTCGTACTCTTTTTCGTACTCTTCGATATCCCTATCGGAAAACGACATATCGTCGTCGGAATGGTCGTCTTCGTTCAGAGCAGACTCCGGTAAAAATGGCGGGAGTGGAGGAGGAAACTTCAGAACAATACCCTTTATCTGGCGCATGAGAACGCGGTCATTGAGGTCTGTTGTCACATCGGTGAAAAAGTAGCCCAACGAGTCTTTTTGATCGAGAATTGGCACCATTTGCGGCGGCACAGAGTGTGCGAGTGCAGGGTCGTCGGCTGCTGCATTTCTTGTCGGAATGAGCAGCGGAAAGGGCAAGTTTTTGAAGTCTGACTGTGAGTGAGACTCCTGGACTTCCCTGAGCAAGCGTACCAATGTTTTGGGGCTGTGCATGGTGATTAAGCCGACAGATGTATAAAAATTGCAGCTGAAACGATTGCAACAGAATGCTGAAAACGATAAAAATTGCAGCTTGTTTAAAATGCAGTTTAACAAAGTGCAGGTTTAGAGATGGAGGAGAGGTTTGAGAGGATATAGAGGAGGGATGTATTGGGAGAGGAAAAGTAGAGATTGAGGGAGGAAAGAGTAGAATTGAGGGGAATAGAAGTGAAGTCAGTGCGAAAATGTTAGTATGTTAAAACCAGTAAACGATGGAGAGTCAGCTCATAAAAGCAAGTGTCAAAAGTGATGGAAATAAAAGATTGACTGAAAGATGTGAAGATTCCTGTATGTAGACACAAAAACATACATAAAGATTATATAATGATATAAAGATGGTTTAAGTTGTACATGACGTAGATACAAAGATGATTAAAGTTGTACATGAGGTGAATATAAAGATGTACTTTTGTAGAAAAGGTAACATTTAGACTTAAATTTTGAAAGTAAATTAGCAGTGACATCAAGAAAAGTAATAATTAGCGAGCAAGATGAGTGTAACGGCAGATAAGAGATCCTCTTTCTAATACAACTGCAATCTGCTCAGAACACATTTTCGCGTCCCATCTATAGTACTCTCGATGACTTGTGACACACTGTTCCATAGACAAAATCGCCCAACCGGTACTGACTAATTTTGACTCGGTGCACCAACGCACTACTCATGGCGTGCTCAGTATATTCAACTTGTAAAAGTACACGCTGTACCAACAGACTGGGCCCATTAAAACATCGGCATTCATAGACTCACCCGGCCAAAATACCGGTTTTTCATATACATCTCGGCCTTCAACCCACATCCTTCCATAGACTTACGCCTTACTTATACTTCACACCTTAGATACAAACCTTTCATACACTCACGGACTAGATTATCAATAGAGCCCAGACAGTCAATTCAAGCACGCCATCCCACATTGATCTCAGCAAACAGCACCCTATTATTTATTCGTACCCACAAGATTCTCTACCAGGTTCGCACATCACCAACAATTAAGTCCGTAATTCTGTTGCTTTTCTCGAACAAAAAATCACAACAAATCAAGCAATTGCCATCTCCCCCACACTACCGCGAATGCCCCAGAAGAAGCCGTCAAGACTAAAGCCAAAGGATTTGGTTTTGGCCAAGATGCCGCGATATCCTCAATGGCCTGCATTTATTATGCCCCAGGCGCTCATTCCCCCCGCAGTGCTCAAAGTCAAAAAGAAGCTGACCAACTACTGTGTGATATTCATCCCCGATGGCGACTTCTACTGGATGACAGAGAAATCCCTCGAACCACTCACCCCCGAGAAGCTAGACCTGCTTTTGCAAAAGGTGCCCGAACAGTTCAAGCGCAAGCCGAAGCCGGGCTCAAAGAAAGGGCCCTCCACTATCAACGAGGCGTACGTGGCGACAGAGTCACTAGACTTTGACCATTTTGTAGACACGATATTGGGCAGAGATGAGGGGGAGGAGGAGGAGGAAGAGGAAGAGGAAGAAGGCGAAGAGGAGGAGGAAGAGGAAGAAGGCGAAAAGGAGGAGGAGGTACAGGAGGAAGATCAAGACGATGAAAATGCCATCATGGACAACCACAATGGAAAATTCAACCACCCAGATCTGCCCCAACTGACCGATGATTTGCCAAAGAACGGCCATTCGAAAAAGCGCAGTTTGGACGAACATGACCTGCCTGTTAAACGCAAGGCAGTGACTATCAAAAAGGAGGCCCCGCTTACAGAGGAGGAGAAACAGCGACAACTATGGCTATGTCGTATACGCTTGCAACGATCACTAATACAACGCAACCAGCCGGTGACCCCTGAAGACCGGAGTAACTTACCACCTCCCACAGACCAAGAGCTTACCACCGCACGTTTGATATTGTACCGTTTGTCTGCATTTCCGGTGACGGTTGCACTCTTGCGGAACACAAAAATACACAAGGTTTTGAAGTGTATATTACGCGAGGAGCTGCTAGAGTATAAGAATAGCTATCGTTTGCATGAAAAGTGCAAGCTGTTACTTGAGAAGTGGGACCCGGTGATACAAGAGTTGAAGGCTGAGAAGCTGCGGTCCCCTCTGGCTGTTCCGAATGAAAACAAGAAAGAGGAGGAAGGGGAAAATGAAGAGAATGGGGAGGAAAGTGGAAATGAAGAGAATGGCGAGAGCGTTGAAAATAGAAATGAGAAAGACTATGTGAGAAACAAGGCAGAGGAGCAGTCCAGCGAAACGGGTCCTTCGTCAGATCCTTCGCCAATCGAAACCTCTGTTGAGAGCTAGACGCGTGTTGAGATTCTTGTCATCCGCACAAATTTGATCTCGCGGGACCTCCGTTTTACGCTGACTTGGTACTGTGGAGATGTACGTATCCCTGGTGAGAATTTGGTTTGCTGTCATGATACCTTTTGTTCAGCCTCTGTATATTTTCTGATGTCACGGTCAGCGTCATAATCATGAGGTCTCCTCCTGACCACTTCTTCCATCTACAGTACCACTGCAACAGCTATTGCACACATTACAATATAGCACTCCGGGGAAGCCTTTGTAACTTCAGCCGGCTTGAAGGCTTAGCTAGCATGTTGTGGTGGATGAAGGGTGGAAGTTAACCCATTGCAACAAGCCACACTATTAGGGTCAACGCCTACCATCGAGTGGTACGAATACGTTGATTCCTTGAGGTAACATCAAGGAAGGTATATGTTTGGCGTTTGATAATGGGTATGGACACCTTTCAAGTCTGTCTACCATTAATGACATGCCAAGTTTATCTGATATAATGACATTCCAAGTTTGTTTGATATAACGACAAGTTTGTTTGATATAACGACAAGTTTGTCTACTGTTAATGACATACCAAGTTTGTCTACTATTAATGACATGCCAAGTTTGTCTGATATTGACGAAATACCAAGTTTGTCTACTATTAATGGCATACCAAGTTTGACTGATATTAACGAAATACCAAGTTTGTCTAATATTAATGAAATACCAATTTTGTCTAATATTAACGACATACCAAGTCTTTCTATTTACTGACTACCAAGTCTATCTACTATTCATGGACACTGGCATGTCTACTGTTTATGGATGATCATGATATCACTGTTGTATGTGGAGTTACTCACGTATTTCTACCACGTAAAATATGGACATAAATGACCACTTTAATCAGAATATATCCATTTATTATGGTATCCCTGATCTAATCCGTTCACTCACCCCAGTCAGAATATATCCTATATTAAATCCCTGATCATGTGATCAGAATAGTATTGATTATATATGTACTGCTTACTATAGTATCACGTAATACACACAATTTCACGTTCTAAATCAATTTCTGTGTGTGTCTAGAAGCCATCAGCCTCTTGTCGTTGCTCGGCATGTAGACACATGCACTGGTTGCCTGCGCTGTATCTGGACTATCTGCAGGATACATTCAAAAATCCGGGTAATCAAAATCCCTGCGGTACTATATTTACGCTTGAAGCAGTCTCAAAGGAAACATGCGATGGGCGAAAGTGATGTAAATGCACACATAAGTACGTGGGAACTACAAGGTTGTTTATCTTAACCAATACACCCTCCATTGCTCAAATGTAAGGGGAAACGCCGCCTCATGATTGGCTTTTGCATCTTGTTACGTCACACTACCGTTCCCAGATTTACGCGTTAACGCGCTCATTTCCAGTGTTTTCTTTTTTCTGCAGTACTCAAAACTTTTTTCGAAAAATTTGCTGATTCAGCGCCATTGGACATTTAAATTTTTGCAAGAGATTTTTTTTCCTTCTTCTTTCTTCTTTCTTCATACTAAGAATTGATAAAATGGCTGACGAAGACGTAAGTTCACGCTTTTAAGGAGCGCGATCTCCGGCCCGAAGCCCTGATGGTACAGCGAAGAACGTCAACAGCGTTGCGACGGTTTCTCGAGATGCCGTGGGGCTGAAATGTGGCGATGAGTTCGAAGACAGCAACAGAATACTAACAGCACAGCACACCTTTGAGACCGCCGATGCCGGTGCCGCTTTGACCTTCCCAATGCAGTGTTCTGCTTTGAGAAAGAACGGTCACGTTGTCATCAAGTCTAGACCTTGTAAGATTGTCGACATGTCCACTTCCAAGACCGGTAAGCACGGTCACGCCAAGGTCCACTTGGTTGCCATCGACATCTTCACTGGTAAGAAGTTGGAGGACTTGTCCCCATCCACCCACAACATGGAGGTTCCAAACGTCAGAAGACAGGAGTACCAGTTGTTGGACATCGATGACGGTTTCTTGTCCTTGATGACCCAGGACGGTGACACCAAGGACGATGTCAAGGTCCCAGAGGGTGAGTTGGGTGACAAGCTCCAGGCTGAGTTCGATGAGGGCAAGGACTTGTTGGTCACCATCATCTCTGCCATGGGTGAGGAGGCTGCCATTTCCTTCAAGGATGCTCCAAAGTAAGTGGTTAAATATTAGTTATAGATGGCCTGGACTATCCATAATAAATGTATAATAAGAGCAGGTGAGTAGGTATGATTTATTGAACTTTAGGGTTACTGGGGTATATCTGAAGTTGCTTAGAGTGAAGCAATGTTGTTGATAGTGTGTTTAACAGGCGGGTTTAAAACTTAGACTGAGTTTGCAGGAGAGTTGTCAATTTAGGGGATTACAAGGGGATTGGGTACAACTTGTGTTACAATGGGGTTGGGTACAACTCTTGTAACTTGATAGACATCCTGATCAACCAAACTATTACAATAATTTGTAATAACGATGCGCTTCCATTAATGTGTAGTGATGACGCTCTTGCCAACTCATAATAAAGCCACTACCAGTAACAAATGTCTACTTTGGAGGTAATCACCCAGTAATCAAGAACTTACAGAGGCGTTTGTGCTACGTTTTGTGCTAGTTACATCGAGATGAAAGTAGTCAATTGTAGGTTAGTACTTGGTAACTGATTGTAACTTGGAATTGGAGGTTATAACAGGAACCTCTGGTCTCTTGGTAGATTTATATCCTGCTAGTAAATCATCAATACAAGCATTCTATAAGTCATCCACAAACATTGTGTCAGTTCAGTCACTCTGGTAAAACCACTTCATTTAGTATGTAGGACGCTTCAGCTGGTAACATAGTCACTCACAACTTGACACATTTCCAGTACAACTTCAGCTTTCTTTACCTACTTACCATATCCCTTTTTTCCGCTTTCTCCGTCCTTTTTCCTCCATATCCCTCTGTTTCTTTCCCTCTCCTCCATATCCCTCTATTCTTTCCCCTCCATATCTTTTCTCTCCCCTCCAAATTCACTCCATACTTACATACTCTGGTGAACTAAGCACCTTACTACACTACATACTCATCCATTCTTCATTATAAATACATCCCCAACGATCAACTCTGTTGTAATGTGTTTTTACTCATTTACTCATTCAGCTCGCTCTCTAGTTTAGTGTTTTCCGTGGTTGCCAACTTACCTGTTTGATCTTTTCCAGTATCGATCTTTTTTTTACACCATGTCCACGGTTGCGGTAGTGTCTCAACAGCCTGCCACCACGAGTGTGCCCTGGGATATGTATCCTTCGGGTACAGGGCTTTCTCAAAGTACAAGCAGCCAGAATTCGGACTCTTTTTTTGGGACATCATTCTCGTCTTCCGCCCCTTCTACCGTGCTTTTCTTTCTCGCATTGGCGGTGGGAATCTTAATCGCGTTGCTATTCCTATTCTTCGCGCTTCGCTACTTTGTGAGGTTACGCTATGGTCTACAGATGTACTCTCTTGCAGGCATCAGAGGAAGCTCACGCACAACTCCCGCGATGTTTGCAGCTGCTAATTATGTTGCAATGCGAGGCTCAGGGGAGACAAGTGCAGAAAGTGGAGACCTGGATCTGGATCCGGGTGCTGGGGCTGCATCTGGTGGAAGGAATGGGAGTACGGATAATACAGGGAATACAGGGGATATAAGGGGTGGAAATATAGGGAGTGAGAGGGATGAAAATATAGGGAGTGGGAGAAATACAAGGAGTGACAGCGGTTCAGGTGAGGATAATACGAATATGAATTTAAGAATCCAATCAGCTATGAATGAAATTGATGCAGCCAATACATTGAATCCAGGATCTACGGCTGAAGGTCGTGATGAAGCCGCACCAACAGAAGACCTGCAGGGAGTGAATACAACTGGCACGGGTGCCGGTCTGTATGTTTCTGGTACCAGTCCTGCCTTTGGACCAATCCCAGATCTGCTCGAATACAGACTCCTACTCATTCACAGATCCAGTGAGCGTTTTTCGCACTTCCAGCGGGGGCGCATTACCCTTAGTGCTGGAGGCCGCGAAAGACGCCGTAGGAACAGGCGTAGATACGCAAGAATGAAGCGGTTATCCCAGGAGCAGGTTGACAACTTGTTCCCGTGCAAAACCTACCATGACTGGTTGAATGGAGGTAAGGAGCGCGATGCTGAAGAGAGAGAGGGCAAGATAGAGGAGGATAAAGAGAACGATGGTGAGAAGGTTCACGAAAAAATACTCAGTCTGGTGACTAGCAAGGGTGCAACGACGGAAATTGAGATGACAAAGTTGGAGTCGCGCAGCAGTGCCGAGAGCAGGGGCGGTGCTGATGGCTTGGAAAGGCCCGGTGAAAGCAAACTAGACACTGACAACAACATCGAAAACCTCGATAGTAACCTCGAGAGTGAAATAGAAACCGGTGAAAACAAACTGGCCAGCAACTCCATGGGCATGTCGGAGCTCCACTTCACATCGGGATCTTGTGCAATTTGCTTGGAGCAGATTGAAGAGGACGAGATTGTACGTGGATTAGTGTGCGGGCACGTATTCCACGCCGAGTGCTTGGACCCGTGGTTGACACGCAGACGCGCATGCTGTCCGATGTGCAAGCGTGACTATTTCATGAATTCTATTCCTGAGAATGAGCTTGAGGATGAGGACCAGGCGATTACCCCGAGCTCTGTCACTGCACAGGACTTTGCACCCATTCGCAGTGACCCACTTCTCCGTGCAATGCTCCAAGAACTAGTGCCGACCGAGGAGCAGGTGGAGCTCATAGTGAACGATGAGCAGTTACGACCCTTGCGGCTTGATGAACGTGCCCAAGAGTTGTCTTCGCGCATGTATGGTAGGTTTCTTAAGGTGTTTTGGTGGAAGTTGATGGGTATCAGCAAGAAGGACTTGTGGAACTGGGCGGTTTTAAAGTATTACAACGAGTTTGATGACATGCGCGTGGAGAGGTATCGGAGGGAAGCTGCAAGACAAACGGCGGAGCAGAGTGTGCGAAACGATGATGTGCAGGATGCGGTGTCTCCGGAAACCGCCCGTGAGGTTGTTGAGCAAAGGGTGTAGAGGTTTTAATGATATGAACGAGGACGTTTTGTAGAGTGGATGAGGGATTAAAGAAGAAAATAAAGATATATTGTGGATCTCTGAGTGAATTGATTTGTGCATAGTGCAAAGAAATTGTGGTGAACTTCACGAGCGAAGGGAGTGAAGTGAATGACTTGCTGACTTGCTAATTTACTGACTTGCTGACTTACTGAACTTTTAGTGAACGTGGGACATCCCGCGACCGGCCTCTTTTTCGTCTGTTGATCTGACCTCCCTCCTTCATATAACACTTTGATTCGAATATATGCTTCAAACGAGCGCAGCGAATGAACTGAATCAGTAAGTACCTCAAAAGAGAGGTTGTAGCTTAAATATTGCCTTTGAACTTATCGGACTCTTTTGTGTGCCTCTTTTTTTGCAACCAGATTAGGTTATGGGCAGTACATTGCATATTTCGCTGTTTATTGTACACAATAGTATGCAAGCGAATGGAAGTTCGTGTTGTTCATACTTATTTCATGAATATCCCCTGTACTGGAGATCACAAAATCACCACGTTACTTCCATGAATTTGTTACTCAACTTTTCGTCACTCCATTGCAATATCGCTACTTGCACTTCGTGTACGCGGTTTATGCTACATGTCTGTAGATATTTAAAGGTGGTGTGAATTCTAACCCACCACTTCACCACCATAGAGAAAACCTCGATATACGGTCATCATACCACAGTTCCGATATCCATGTTCTATTCAAGTCCTCCTCCCTTTATCACCCTCATCCATATCTACCAACATCTCCCATCATCTTCATCTCATTCATATTTTCGCTACATTTTTCCTGACATTTTCCCATCTCCAGCATACCTGCATTATTCTCAGCATATCCACATTACTTCTCAACTATCTGCATTATTACTCCTCGGCATATCTACATTATTACTTCTTAGAATCTCTTCGCATTTTCCCCCAAACCTCCTCAGTATTCCTTCATCTTTTTTCGATGAAGAAAAAATTTTCATCACTAACACCATGGGCAAGAAGACTACTAAAAAGATGGACCTCGGGGACTTCCTCGCCGATGAATCCATCGGCGGGGGCTCTTGGGCCGACGACGATGTCGACATTTCTGCTGTTGGGCTTTCGATTGGCTCCACTACAGCCGCACCCATCGGCAATGCCACCGGTGCCAGCGCCGCACCAGCGAGATTCAACGATAGACCGGAGAGAAAGGAGTTCCCAATTCCTGACAAGCCACCATACGTTGCCAGAGTGGCCAACCTCCCATGGGATGTGAACGAAGATGACGTCAAGAGACACCTTGAGGACAGAACCCAGATGCCAGGCAGTGTCACTGACGTGAGATTGCCAATGGACATTGGTACCAGCAAGCCAAAGGGTTTCGCCATTGTGACCTTTTCGCAGCGTGCAGAGTTGGAGGAGGTGTTGAACTTAAACTACACAGAATTCAACGGCAGAAAGATCTTTGTGAATGTCGCTGCCCCACCAAGACAGTCGGACTTTGACGGCGACTGGAAGCGTACCGGTCCTCTTGGAGGTGGCCGTGGTTCTGACGATGTTGTGTTGGACTGGGGAAGTGCCAGAAACAGCAGGGCTACTCTCCCACCTCGCGAAAGAAGAGAGTTTTCCGGTGACAGACCAGAGAGAGAAAGAAGAGCCGAGCCTGAACTTGACTGGAACTCACGTGGATCGGCACTTCCAGAGCGCGAAAGGCCAGAGAGAAGCTTTGAGAGCAGACCGAGAAGACAGGAGCCCGAGTTGGACTGGGGTGTGCGTGGTTCTACCTTGCCTCCACGTGAGAGGACGGAGAGACCTAGAAGATCCAACGATGGTCCAGAGTTGGACTGGAGCAACAGCAGGGGTCTGGGGTTGCCTCCACGCAGAGAGGGTGGTTTCAGAGAGTCCAGAAAGAAGGAAGAACCTGAGTTGGACTGGTCAAGAGGTAACACTTTACCTCCACGTGATAGAACTGCTAAGAAGAACTTGTCGGACAAGAAGGATGCCGCTAAGGAGAATGCGCCTCGCCAGAGCAAGTTTGCGGTTTTGATGCAGGAGGATGATGACTTGGTGAACAAGGTTGAGGGTTTGAGTGTAGAGTAAAAGCGTACATAGAAATGGAAAGATAATGAGAGGCAGTAAAAGAGAGTGGTTGAATAATGGATGAGTGATCAATGTGGGAGTCAGTACGTATATGAAGTATTCAATAGAAGTAGTAGATATGTGATCGACAATCATTGATGATTCAAGGTCTCGATTTACCGTTACCATGATTTTCATTCATGTTTTTAGCATAATACTTTTTTGGGCTATTGCTGCAAATTTTTACAAAAATTGCAACCTTTAAAACGACATGTGGATGTCACGGGAAACACAGTATGTTTGTCACGAATTACCCTAATACAAGTGGATGGCCAGTTAAAGGAGCCAATGTAAAGAGAGCTTCTGATAACACGTAGGGGTAGAGATTTACCAGACAGTCCCGAATCGAGGACTTAAAGAACGGCTCCAAGCGAAGAGCGGAAAAAACCCCGAGTATTTTTTGGTTATTATCCAGCCACATTCCCATGAAAAGAACCTGTAGAGTACATAGGTAGAGGAAGGATAATGAAAGCAAGATTCCAAGGGGGGTGAAGGCTACTAAAAAATCATGAAAGGATTAGATGGAGTTCAATGTCTTTCGAAGATAAGAGTAAAGTCAATAATCGTTCTACTGCTTGTTCAAGAGCTAAACAGCTAGGATATAGCAGAGTCTAAACAAAATGGTGTTATGACAGCAGACCTGGTTCTCACCAGGGACTCCGTAAATCTCCACAGTACCAAGTCAACGTAAACCCATAACGAAGAATGAGCTCGATTTCGTCGGGACCATGTATTTATATGAACTGAGAGCATGCCAGTCATTCGAGTCAATCCAAAACATGTGGCTCGTCATTTAAAGTCACTCTGCTATTCATAACCCTCAATTTATTAACATGGTTAATAACGTTGGCTGCTTTAGTTCCGGTGATTTTTCGGTTGTTTTGTCCGTCTACGTGGTTGTGGTTTCCTCTTGTCGGTTCGTACTTTTTTTCACACATGACTATGGACGACGAGTACAGCTTACGACAGAGCATCAACAGTTACTACTTGATCGACAATGAGAGTAAGTATATTCCTCAAATCTACAGACCCCCTACTAACTTCAGAAACCTACTCGAAGCTACAACCATCTCCGATGGACAACCTTCTCGTAATGTATGGTCTAGAACCCATAGCAAAATCACTCGCCAGACACAACCTGGACGGCTCGAAAGGCGTCAAATTGCGTAAGTCTTACAAGAACCACATCCAAGATCTCCCGGGAAAACACCAGGTACTGCAGCTGAAGCCAATTCCTCCGGCGCTTCTCGACCCTACGACAGTACAGGCCCCAGACATCATCAAAGAGATTGATCCCTCGTTGCTTACTGCAGCACTTCAGTTTGAGAAAACTCTGATTAATGGCATACCGGGTATAAATGTGGCAGATTTGGCCATCAACGACCAGCAGCTGATGATGCGTGGGGATGAGGTTGATGGGGATGAGTACCGCAAGAATAAGAGGAAAAAGAAGCAGATGAATGGAGATGTCAAGAGGCAACATACCTGAAAAGTAGGGTCATGTTGATGGATAAATACAAGAGGTGATGAATCAATTATGAGAATTATGAAAAGAAAAGGAATAACCATTATAAATTAAAGGAAGCAGAGAAGGGATTTTACCCAGAATCAGACAATAAAACACGAAGGGCTGAATAGCGAGGTTTGGGTAAAATCACAAAGAAACGAACTTCATATGAGTGCAATATGAATGAGAGCTTACGTACCCATGACAGTTGATATAAATTGGTTCGATGCCATTCAGTCGCTCTGGAATACTGGGTAATCACAGGAAGTGACATTTTGCTGCGGAGGCACTAAATGTCGATTTGTGGAGGTACTCGCCGTTATGACACGTTTTTAACATTGATAGTCAGGCTTTTCGTCCGAATAGTCGATTAATTATGCTCACCCATAGAATTGGGGCTTATTGGGGCTGAGTGACTCAATAGTCTGGGAAAGTGCTCCACATTAATATGTTCCAGCAATATACTGATTTTCAAAGACAGACAGAGATAAACCAGGTCTCATTACCTTCTTCCTCCGCATTAGAGAGCCACTAGGTTGGGCATCTCGAAATATGCATGCACAACCAAAAATGTACAAGAAGTCAGGCCAGATGTGAGCAGATGTTTACGAATCAAAAATACAAGGAAAGGGAATATACGTGATAAGGATATACACAACATAATATATACAAGAATGGGCACAAGCTAAATATGTGCACAAGTTTTCCAATGTATAAGGCGAAGTATTCAGTAGAGTGCTGCTCTGTTGAACGCACACAATAATGAATGTTCTATTCGACAATGTATGCCGATGAAGCTATGTCCCTTTGCATACCAGTTATTACAACTAAACGTTTGTTCTAGAAGTCACAATTCCCCAATTTTCACTCGTAATTTAGCTTCTGCCCCAAAACTCACACTGGATTAAAAAACATCTATAATGTGATTTTTAAACCTTATGTTCATACCAATATATATGCTACCCGTACCAACAACTGTATCCATAATGTTATATAATTCATGGTATATAAAATCAAATTCCGCTATAACTATTATACTTACACTGCTATTCACAAGATTGTTATATCTACACAACTTCTACATGTATGTATTCAGTTTATAACACGCTTTTGAAAATCACGTACTTTCCAATTCTTCAATCTTCAGCGTCTCTTCTACCAAATCGCTCACCTTTGTGAACTTTGCGTATTTCCGTAAGGGTTTGAGCGGCTTCCCAATAATAGTCTTAGACCTCTTCTTCTTTACTGTGACTATGTTCTTGAGAAGACTTCCTGTATGCGCGAGCAATGTCTTAACAATGACTTTCTGGAGCGCCTTCGTGACCTCAAACATCGAAAGAACCTTGTTCTCAATGGTAACCTCGGGCAAATCAAGCAAAAAGTCCAGCACGTTCAAAATACGCTTATAGCCCTTGTTGAGGCTAATGGTAATGACCAAAGATGTGGGCTGCATCCTGAGTTTCACAATACTAAAGTATTTCTTTGAGCGGTTCACCATTTCCTGCACTTCACGTTCATTTCCACCGCCAATCTGAACTGCCAGAGACAAGCTCAGTGTGAGCGTTTTACTTCTTTGCGAGTGCTTACTGGACTTCTGCAAGCTTCTGGCGTTGTCGGGTGCTCCGTGTAAACCAACATATGAGTCAATCTTATCACTATTATCTTTTATGTTTTCACCTTTGGTTTCATCATCACCTTCGCTCCCGCTATCCGTATCAACCTCATTCTCGCTGTCAGTCTCAGCTTCATCCTCATCGTCACTCTCATCTTCATTATTGACCATGGTCAATAATGGCAGATCCTCAATATCCAGATCACTTCCAAAAATAAACTTCATCAACTTCTTGCCAGTTATTTCGTCAAGACGAATGTTCAACGGCAACGAAGAAATATCGACCTTTTCAACAATCTTGATTCCACCAATATCCTTGTTCATATTCCACTTGAAGCGCATCAAATCCTTGGTCTCGCCCGACTCTGAATCTTGTGGTTCGAGGAATGCAGGGCACTCAGCTCCTGAGATCAAACTAAATCCCTGCATCATGCGTATACTTATTTTGTTACCGTCCAGATCGTCCTCATTGATAGTACGCTTGTAACGCGCGCCAGCCATAGCCAATTCCAACATGGGCCTACGGTCGTCCTCCAACATGTGCAAAATGATCTCATCGGCACGAATCCACCACTTGGCCGAGGGTTTTTTGTCGCCCACGTTGCCGAAGTGCCCCGTAGAAATTGTTTTCATCAAGAGGTACATATCGGCGACAGCGTCGCTCTTTTCCTGCGACAAAAAGAGGAACTCATTCAACTGGTCGTTTTCCATTTGGTTCTGGCGGAAGGAATAATTGCGAAGCAACACCTCCAACAACTCATTGTACCGGTGGAGCGACAACATCTTGTCGCGCAACAGCCCCAAGTCTTGATAATCAATCAGGAACTTCAACTTCTCGAGCTTCTCCTGAAGGTTCTTGGACATCGGTTCAGTGTAGAACAATAAATGAAGCACAATCTTATACAATGTGAAGTACTGCTTGGATGTGGAGGAAATTACCAACTTGGGGAAATCAATCTGCAAGGTCTTCACAGAGTCTTCGCTCTCGGAAGAGCGGCTTTCTTGCGAGGTCTCCTCCAGATCGTCTTCCAGTCCATCAACACGACCTGACAACGCCATGGGCTGGTCGTATGTCAACATGAACGAAGTCTTTTCCACCAAGAGCTTATCACTACCTGCCCACATGGGGTTATTGCATATTTCCAAGCCTAACCATGGTGGCCAGCTCAGCGTCGAACCGTAGTTAACCTTTGTGTAGATGAGATCATCCAGTTTTTCCAATTCGTTCTTGTGCAAGACAAAGACGTTGGCCATCTTCATCTGGACACCATATCTCTTTTCCAACTCGCGGGGGTTAACCAAGAGCGAGTTACTCGTGCCCTTTTCTCGCACCAGCACAATCTTGCTGTCGATGCGTGGTGTTGAGATGAGTATAATCAGATCTGGGCTATCATCACTCTGGAGCTGAATTTGGGGCAGGAGGATTTCGATAAGGTAATCCTCAGAGATGCTCTCATTAGGCTTGATACGCCGGAGAATAGATTCAAAGTTTTTGAAACGTTCGCTCGACGAGCCCATATCATTCGCGTGGAGAGTGTGGCGCAGCTTGACGGAGTTATGCGACTCATGGTCTATCATTTCATCGCCTTTTTGAATTATCTCTTCGAGGGCATTTATAGAGTCGAAGCTGAGGACATCTGCAAGGAGCCTTTTGTTTTGAACAAAGTGGATATACCGGAGCATGTTGTTTCTGTTAGGTACGTTCCATTTGAGAAACATGTTCACAAGGACGAATTTGTTGTCAAAATTGTCAGTATGATCTGCGTCCGCGGTGTTGGAGTCATCAACCTGTTTCCTGAGCTCATGAAGCTGATTTTTGAGGAACTCAATGCGCTCTTCCAAGTTTTCGCTTTGGGTTGGGTTAGAAGAGTTTGTATCTTGTACCTTTCTCTGTGCATTCAAAGTCTCCACATCTTTTTCGCTCAGACTTAATGTTGCGCCTGTTGGTGTCTTCAGAAGTGCTCTGCGAGGTGAGTTGAAAAAGTCCTTCGTGCTTCTTTTCGGGTTTATCATAGCGCCTGATTGTTTTGGACGCCTCTTTCGAACTTTAGCGAGCTGGTGCTCTAATTCATTTATACGTTCCTGAATCTTCTCCATATGGGGGTCGTACAACTTCCCCAGGTTAAGCGTGCACTCGTGTGTATCTTCATCGCCAAAGTCGTCATCCTCTGAAGCGAAAGAGGCACAGTCTTGGTCATTATGTGTACTTTGATAATCGTGAACGCTTGCGCCACTTTGAGCATTTTGGTCATTCTGTTCAATTTTGTCGCTTTGATAACTGTGGTCATTCTGTTCAATTCTCTCACTTTTATAACTTTGTTCATTCTCAGACCCAATTTCTTCCAGGTTGTCTTCACATTGGTCCTGCTTTCTTTCCAAATCCTTCCTTTTATTCCCTCTTCCTGTATCACGCACGTACGAAAAACGTTTACTGTACAACAAAGGATATATCTCCACAGATTTCAAGGAACCTTCCAAGCACGGCTTGAAGGCCTCTTCATAATCTTGAACATCATACCACTGTTTGTCCTTGTCAAACAAGGTCCACTTGGCTTTGTCGTCGTTTCCACGTGGTGTAGACTCCAGGTACGGAGTCTGGTCGAAACAAGTCTTGACGACCCTCATGTCGATTCCCACAAGGTGTATTTCACCAACATTAAAGTTCATCTTCATGATCTTGGTTTTCTTTTGGGTACCTTCTTGCACCTGTATACGAGGCTCCTTCCGCTGGTGGAGGTCTACCAGGAATCGCTCCATTTTAGCTCTCATACCTACACACTCAAAGGAATCATGCAGGTCCAGGTTTTCGTCGCGATAGATGTGCGAGATGAACACTGAGTTGAAGTTGAAATCAAACTTGTTGGTGAAAAGCAGCTGCAGGAACTTCTGCAGCTTGGCCATATCACCAAAAAGGGGCCCGCGCCGCATGGGCAACGCAATATTACTGTCAAAGAGTTTCCACCATTTGAAAAACTGCTCAAACGTTTTTGGTGACAAGTGAATCGAATTATATGCGGTGTCTTGGTTCGCATGGAGTGTTATGGCCATGTGAATGTAGTTACTACGGAAACCGCGGAAGGAATCATGGCCCTCTTCACAAAAGTCTGGGTTCCAAAGAAGCACCTCGTGATGTGGCTTGAGCTGTGATGTTCTAGTCGGGTGCGAGTCGGGGATAGATTCGACCGTCGTGACGCTTGATTGGCGTAGACTCCGGAGGCTTGTCTTAGAGGAAGCGGACGACGATGGATGATCAGGTGTATTGCATGAGGTTCCAGGGGTTTCTTCGATTTGTTCTCCAATTTTATCATCAATAGTTTTGGATCTGTTGACTTGAGTCTCATTAACGTTGTCAGCTTCGTTTTCGCGAGCGTCGTCGTCTTCAACGTCATCCTCAGCTTCATTTGATTCCTTATTCAGGTTTTCCTCAACTTCATTTATACTGTTGTCCTTCTCTATTTCCCTCTCTCCTTTCTCTCTTCTCCTTTGCAATAAAAAGCCCACCGAGAAGTCAATACCACCCTTCAAATTCACCACAATTTTCTCAATAACCTTAGTGGAAACGTCATCTGTCACAGGTGCTCCCAAGTAGTAACCGAACACACTTGTGATAAACTTCTTCAGCAGCGGAGAGTAGACCGCATGTGAAGAGTCACGCGTCCACGCTAAGAGTGGTGCTCCTAAGTAGTTTGGAATGTAGAACTGCACATCGTCAGAATGAACCTTTATGAACAGCCTGGAGTCGTCGTTCTCGTTGATGTTCCATACCACATTGTTTTCGAAACTGAGAACAAATCCGCTAGCGGTATCGAACAAGTCGTAGGGGTCACTCGAACCCTTCATTGCCACTTCCAACCGAGACTGCGTCTTAACCTGGCATCGACCATGCATCACCAACTTCATCTTGTCCCAGAACCCAAGCTTGGTAGATGGGTCAACTGGAGTCTTTGAGAAAGTGTCAAAATGAAGCATGGTTTGCTGAATTCCAAATTCGTACGACCGACCCCACACAAAACGCGAAGGATCAACAGTGTCAAAGCCCACGTCAATGTCGGTGAACAATTTGACGGTGGAGAGTGATTTGGCAATCGTTACTGAATGGTAGCGCTCAGAATGGCGAACATCTTTATTGGTCAGTTGGGACCGTCTAACGCCCACCTCGCGCATACCCTGGCATGTCAACCCTACGTCCAAGCACTTTAAGTGCTCCTTTGCACTGACTAAAGCTTCTGCAATCACCAAGTTACCCTTCATGCGTAAACATGGCCGCTTGTGGTTATCAGGCACATGAAGCAATGGTAATGGGTAGTCACGGAGGTGCATGCGTAACTCACTAAGCGCAAGGTCCAAGTTGATGGGCACCAAAAGCGAGTATCGCGTGTCTATGGGTTGCTGCTGTCCAATATCGTACAAGAACTGCGGCAAGTCCGTGTCTAAGGAAAACGACGGCTTTTGTATGCGCAAAACGAGATTTTTCATGATGATCAGAAGCAACGGTGCGAAACTGGGGTATGCCACAACATCGTTGTTAAATCCTGATGGGAGTGTGGCTTCATTGCCGAAAATGTACTTTTTGTTGTCCATGATCTCTTTGTTGAGACTAGCACGGTACACGCGCACCTTACGTATCCACGATTTGGAAAACAGCTCGCGCAAGGCTTGGAGTTTATCTTCGCGGTCACCTACCGAATCAATATGTGCACGCGATTCAAAGATACCGAGCTGTTCAAGTCTTTTTCTCTGCTCGATCCTACCAAGCTGGTAGATCATGTTCAAATCGGCTTCAAACGGGTCGTCTTCCATCACAAAACTCACCTTTTTCAGCGTAATAGCTAGCGCAGGAAGAGGGATGGGTTTCATCTCTTTCGGCATGATAACGCGGTTTTTCTCTGACAGCTTGAGGAAACGCACAAGATATTTTGCCGTTTTTGCAGCAACCGAGATGTTGTCAAAGAGCTTGTGGACCACAAAACGGTGCGGCTGGATCATGCGGATAGAGCTGGTGGAGATGTCCACCAATTGCTCGCTTTCGGGATCGTTGACTATCACTTTGAGCGAGTCAACGCACACGACACGGGCCCACTGTTGCGAAAAGATAGGCAGTTCCGCCATTATGCGAAGAAAATTGTTATCCACGCTGATGATGCGATCTTGGAGTTTGGCAGTGAGATCGAGCAACTGCGCGCGCACCTTGAAGTCATCGCTAAGGTGTGCAATAGTTTCAATCTGGTTGATATCAAGCAGGATGGAAAGGGGTGGGAGGTCGATATGGGTGATAGGCTCCGTTTGAGAGGTTTTCTTAGTTTGACTTGGTTCCTCTACTTCTGGTTTCTCAAGGTTGATCTCTTTATTGGCATCTCCCTTTTCTTCACTGTCTGTATCTTTCTTCTCCCTCTCTCCCCCAATCGTCAACCGCTTGATCTCCTTCACCGGAACCAACAACATCTCCCTCAACATATAGACACTCCCCAAGAGCGTAAACAACTTATACCTGTCGTAGGTAACGCCAATTTTCTCCACCGTGACGGAAGTGTGGAGAGTGTCCAGAGCACTCAGAGTAGTCTGTATTGACGGGATCTGCAAGAACCGGCTGGTCCGTCCTGGCGCAGTGAGATCGACCTTGGTAGTCAAAATGAGGTTCTTCAAGTGCGACGTCACCAACCAAAGAATATCTGCATATTTATCACTCTCCAAAGACTCTTTTTCCTCCAACGCCTCCTTACCCTTCAACTCTGCAGTCCAATTGTCAATGCCCAACTTTATGTAGCGCAAATCCTGCTGTGAGCCAACAAAATCTTCACAAAGCCCTTCCTCATCCATCTCATTTATGAGATTCTTGGGAATGAGAACCAGTCGGGAACCAAGAAGAACAGCGCACAGGTCTACCTCGACCTTGAGACGCACCAACCATTGGGGAAGCTCGCGCATACTGCTTTTCTTGAGAGTCCTCTGTTTTTTCTTCAAGCGCGCGTTAAGCTGGATGTTGAGGACGCCGGTGTTGAGGTCTCTTTCTACACCGTCAACAAAGTCTCCAAGGAGCTTCTTGAACCCGATCAACAGCCGGAGTTTGGTGAAATCCACCACAGGCGTGTCCACACGCACCTTGGTGTCGACCTTGAGGTTCTTCAAAACCCGCATCGCAATGTTGAAATTATCCAACTTGGCGGTGGTGGTGTGAAGTGGGTGGTGGGGAAGCTTCTGAGATGTCTGAGTGTTGACATTTGGTTGAGAGTGGCCATTTTTGGAGTCCGTCTTAGAGTGGTCGCTGCTATACGTTTCAGACTCTCCCCTAAAATCCCCGTTACCTTCCTTGGTTTCCTGTCTTTCGACGTACTCGATCGAAGGACTCAACACATCACAGTTCAGGATGTAGTCACGCGAGTCAGTTGTCGAGAGCTGAAAGTTGAGCAACGAGTACGAAATGTTGATAAGCTGGATTAAGTTGGGGTTGTGCTGTCTAATAAAAAGTCGAGGCTGCTCCACAATGAGTTTGATGTTGAGTGTAGGGTAGACCTCGTTAAGGAGATGAGTTAGTTTGAGGACAGTGGAGTTTGTAGATACGTTGGCATCGGGTGAGGAGCCGGGAGTTTCGGGCTTTCCTTCAATATCACCTTCCTCGTTGTTTCCTTTCTCCTTATCTTCATTCTCTACCTTCTCTTGATCCACCTCCGATTTGTCTACCCCTCTTCCCTCAATATACTTCTTGAGCAAAATGACATTGTATAACACCTCGCTCAACTGTGCCGTGGTCAAGTCAAGTATAGGCAGACTCGACGTGGCAAAAAACTCCAACAAACAATCCCTGAAACCTCGTCCATGAAGAATGTGGTGCGCGATGTTGGACTTGCACGTCAACAGGAAGTTCGGGACGGCCAAAACCTCATCCGAGCTCTGCTTTTCCAAATTGTAACCCACCTTTAAGAGCTGTCCCGTACATGCTAGATGCATGGGGTTGTCAGTTGCCCTAAAGAGGAAGTCGTAACCTGCAGCGGAGTCATAGAGACGCTCCAAGTTGAGCGATAACGACTTCATAGTAAGTGAGAGCGAGTTCCGCGGCTTGTGGTCACTGAAGTAGCCTGCTACCGTCTGGTTATTGAGAAGCGAAGCAAACGGAATATCGTTGATTTGTGAGTTTTCAAAGTGTAGCGACACCTCACTGACCGTGGAGTGTAGGCGGAGGAGAAGGAGGTGTAATGGGGTGATTTTGTCTTTATCCTCATCTGAATGCACTTTGGATTCTAAAATTTTGGTCTTGTTTTCTTCATTATTCACATCATCTCTATCTTCATCTCCATCACTCACGTCTTTTTCACTGTCTTTATCTTCTCTCACTTCATCCATTGCCTTATCCAACAAAAAGTAGTTGATACAGTTAAACACTGATACGCGCAGTTCGTTTAAGAAAGCCCGCACCTTGGCACGGTCCACCACACCTGTGTCTAAATGAACCACCGTCGAATATGTCAATTGAAAATTAGCGAGGAAATACGGCACCTGATGATCCTCCTTCAGCTGCGACGCGTTGTTCACCGTCACCTTGGAGATGAACTTGATTGTTCCTCCAACAGGCGGTTTTGATTTCACATCAAACTTAATGTAGTCAATGGTTGCGGTGTGCGACCCTTTCTTGAAACCGGAGTTTCGGAGTTCAATATCAAGCTTTGGAAAGTGTGCCAAAATAAACCGGGCCAATGCCTTGACGGGCCGTTTCTGCGAAGGGTAAACACGGAAACGTGGACTGGGGTCATTGGACTCCTCTTCATTCTTTTCGTATTTGGCTTCAACGTTTTTGGACTTGGGCTCGTACTTGTCCTTCTTCTCGTTTGTGACAGTAACCACCACCTCGTCCAAGATGAGCTTACGTGAATTGCCCCAAAGACGTAAGCGCACACTCCTGGCCGCAATGCGGTAGCCTCGTCTTGTAAAAGTGATACCATTGAACGATATCCCATTGTTGACGGAAATATACGCTATGTGAAAGCCAGTGAGCCAGTAGATAAGGGTCCACACAAGCTTCCATGCAACTAGTAATTCAAGCACACAAAGCACCACGTCCAGCGCGTTGGCTTGGGAAATGGCTGTGAGCATTCGAAGGTTGCGATCCAATTAGTGATCTTCTATTTACGTTGGATCCCATCAGGCAGCAAAATACGAAGCTGGGGAAACCCAAAGCGGAAGTGGCTGCCGAAGATTGCCATCACGTGAGCTGCAGCAGGGGTTTTGTGTAAGAGGGCTCGAGCCCCCGATTGTGACTATTTGCACGACCCTCGATATTACATAAGCCGCTTATGTAACGCGGAAAATTTTTCATGGCTGCGAGTACCCAGGACTTTTTTCGATTAATCTTTAGATTTACAACTTCTAGCTGAACAACGAACAAGAGTATGTCAAAATGCTAAGGGTAGAAGATATGGACTGGATACAAGATACATGATGGATTTCGTGAGCAATAGCGTGTCACCGTAGTGTCGCGATCTTATCATATCCAACTCATCTGCCCAACCCTATAATCCGAACACAACTAACATTCTAGTGACCGCCTCCGTCGCACACCCAAAGATCGTGAAGAAGTACACCGGTAAGTTCAAGAGACACCACTCTGACAGATACCACCGTGTTGCTGAGAACTGGAGAAAGCAGAAGGGTATCGACTCTTGTGTCAGAAGAAGATTCAGAGGTACCATCCCTCAGCCAAACATCGGTTACGGTTCCAACAAGAAGACCAAGCACATGATGCCATCTGGCCACAAGGCTATTGTTGTCAGCAACTTGAAGGACTTGGACCCATTGTTGATGCACACCAAGACCTTTGCTGCTGAGATTGCCCACAACGTCTCTGCCAAGAACAGAGTTGAGATTGTTGCCAAGGCCAAGCAGTTCGGTCTTAAGGTTACCAACGCCAAGGGCAGAGTTGCTTTGGAGGCTTAATTGTGTCTAGATATAATGTACATTGAAGAAGACGTGAGATGTAGTAAAGTTGAAGATAGAGATGAAAATGAACAGAGATGGAATTCACAAAAATAAGAAATTCCTGAAGGGGTCATGAGATGAGGTCCACGTAGTTGGATTTTTGCTCTTGCAACTGATAATGCTGGTGAAGCCTTTCGCACTTTGACCAAAGTAGCGTAACTCAGTTTATGAACTGTCAGTTAATGTTGGAATATTTAGCACAAAAGAGGTATCCCTTCAATAGAGTACCTGTGTTAGGAGCTGAACGAATACACCGCGTTTTTCAGAATCAAATATACCAGTGGAATGACGACTAAGTTCAGTTTTACGAACCATCTATATTCCATCTGGTTAATATCCAATAATATTAAATGATTTTTACGGTACTAAAAAGGAATGTTTGCAGTAAATCATGCAGTAAATCATTCACATCGGTTTTATGATGATTCACTCTGAGCTTCGTTTATTCTGGTATTCACCAACTCACACACACACACACACACACTCACTTACTTTGCTTCGCTCGTTCAGTCCACCAACTTTTCCTAGTAGTCTGTTTGTATCTGGTTGACCCTTTATGCCCTAAGTCATGATTATCTAAAGAGTCAGCTTCACTCTCGGGGTCATACCTTGAATATGAAAGAACATTACACTTAGGTTTACAAGACGGTCGCTGTTGCACTCGTTTCGTGACATAAGTCTATTATGTTTAGTCAACCTCTTCATATCCTCTCCTATATCTCCCTATTCCTTTTTTATCTAGTAAGCTCAATCCAGAATATTGGGGCCTGGGATATCTTACTTGCAACCGATGGTATTTTGTTCGCGTGTCTCCTCCCTGTATTATTCTCTATTGTGCTTATACTCATTCACTCGCGTCTCAATCATCTTCGAATAACACTTCAGAAACCCATCCCTCAACTCTTGCTCGCCATACCATTATACACTGGTCGTCACCACTCGAGTCAATATCACTTACATTATCTCTAACCTATTTGTTGCGTCTAACGTTCATGTCTATCAGAAACACTAGCTCTTCGTTCCGATATCATGCGCCCCTCTATCAGTTGAATCATACCCCATGACCTAATCTATTGTCTCTCCGCGAATTACTGCCGCTCACAGCATACGTCAGAATTTCCGTATGATGGTGCTTCCTAATCCTGTAGCCCAAGTCACACATGCCGTTGTCGTCCAACTTCAAGTCTGATAACAGCTTCAACACTTGTCTGTTGAGCTCGGGAATACTCTTCGGCAGGTAGTGCTCGTCCCCCAGCGTGTGGATGTCGGCCTCGCAGTCCTCAGGAAGTTTTTCCAACGTCGGCTTCCCAGCCACGTCCTCTTTGTCGTCGTAGGTCAAAGAGGATGCCGAGTGGAACGAGGAAATATCTGTATCAGTACAGTCCTTATCATCGTAATGGCTACATTTTGCAGCTTGCTCCTCCTCACTCATTCCGTCTTCAGGCTTTCCGTCTTCAGGCTTTACGTCTTCAGGCTTTTTGTCATTTTCCTCCGCTAAATCAAGCATGCTGCGTACCGGAGTGTGCTCTGGCTTTTTGTCGTTTTCCTCCGCTAAATCAAGCATGCTGCGCACCGGAGTGAGCTCCTCGGGCTTTTTGTCGTAGCCCTCTGCCAAGTTGAGCATGCTGCGCACCGGGGTGTGATCCTCCCTTCTTTCAAACGATTGGTTTGAGGTGCCGCGGCGGCTCGTGCCTGCAGAGCCTGTTTGCGGCGTGTTGCTCGTCAGTACAATGACGTTGTTCAAGTTCTGACCCGTACCAGGTAACACAAACGGATTCACAGACTGGTCCGGGTGCTCGTAGAGACACATCTCCAAGGACGTGAACCAGGGGTCATTGAAAAGATCGTCCAAGTTGTAGCGGTTCTTCACAGAAGGATCGCACAACTTCCACGCCACACGCGCCGCACCACTCAGCTGGAACTGCGCCGCCCACTTGAACTCCAAGCCCGGGCCCTTGACATTGTCCTTCTTGGTCTTGAAGTTGGGGTGGTCCAGGCAGTAACGGTCGTGGTTGAACTTGTAGTCACGGTACGCGTGGTCATTCGGGGACGCCAGCAGGAATGGGACGCCACAGTAGGCTATGCAAAAAAGCATCATGCCCAAGGCCCAGTAGTCCATCTTGAAAGGGTCGTATCCAAAATTCTTAGCCTCGGAGTGACTCTTCTCCCTGAGGAGCATCACCTCAGGCGGCACGTACGGTGGTGAGCCCACATACGAAGTGGAGAGCTTGGGCTCCAGTGTGAAGTCACCTGGCGTTTCGTGCCCATACATACTCACACCAAAGTCACACAACTTGGCCACTCCATTGGCATCCAAAAGCACGTTTTCCGGTTTGATATCGCGGTGTACAATGTCCAACTCGTGCAACAGCCGCAACCCATACGCAATCTGCTTAAAGATACAGTACCTCTCTGCGAGAGGCGCACGCTTCCATCCGGGCTTGCACACGGCTGTGAATAAGTCACCGCCCGAGCAAAACTCAATAACCATACCCCATCCACGTGTGAGGTTGCTCTGGCTCTGGATACGCACCAACGCGAGTGTGTTTATGACATGACGTAAACCCGCAATGCGCTTCAGAATCACATACTCCTTGGCCACACGGTGGTAGAATTCCTCGTCAGTCTCTTTGGAAAGGAGCGTAAACTTTTTGAGAGCATAGTACTCCTTGCGATGATTAATTGCATTGATGATTCGTACGTCTGATGACCCTCCATCGCCCAACTTGCGTGAGCTCACGTCGATTTCAAAGTCCTGTAACAAGTTGACATGGTCCTGGTGGAGTTCCTCGGGAAGATACGCATTGGGGTCTGCCACAGGGTTGGCCAATACGCGCTCGCCGTCTCCAGCCCCAGAGAGGTAGAAAGACGTGTTTTTAGGGAGCTGTTGCAGTGGGTTTTTGTTGATGCCATACGGGTTGTACACTATACCAGGCTGTCCTGTTCCCTGACTGGAGGACAATCCGATGCAACTGGCCGAATGATTGGCACTGGGAAGGCGGATACTGGGCTGGGGGTTGTTTTTAGGCTGATTGAACGAAGCGTGTCTCTGGAGACGCTGGGTTTGCGCTGGGGTTTTTGGGTTCACAGGCGGCAAGTGGTGCAAAGTCTCTGCTTTTGAGAGTTTCAACGGCTCGCGGCCGTTGCTGACTGTGTTTTGATCTCTTTTAGGGTCTTTTTTGGTTTCTTTCACGCTGTTGTTGCGTTTCATCAGGAGGATTGAAGGTGTCCGGGAGATTGTGGGCAGGTTAGCCGACAGTCCGGAGCTTTTATCGTGGTGGAATAAGCGCAGAAGTCCATGGTGCTCCTTGGATTCTCTATCAGTCAGTGGCTCGTTCTTGAAGAGGTTGCGGATGTGATGTTTCTCGCCGTGGAGTTTGATGGCGCTCATGACGGAGTATTGGTGGATTAATTTGTAGCAACAACTTTTTGTGCAGGAGGAAGGGATGACAAAAGAGGACCAAAAGAGGACGAACCGGAAGAGTATATAAAGGTTGAGAATGGGGAATACAGGAATAGAAAGAGGTAGAAATCAAAGAGGGATATGGAGGGTACTGAAAGAGGTATGTTGAGAATAGAAAGGTACTGAAAGAGGTATGTAGAGAATGAAACGGGGGTGATGAAAAAGGGTATGTATACAGAGGTTGGGGTTTAGAAAGAGATATATGGGGGAGTGTTCGTATATTAATAGACGGAGAGAATGCAGCGATAGCAGAGAAATATCAAAGAGAATGTTATGCTCAAGGGATCAATTCGAGTGATTGAGTGGGTTGTTGGGTTTTATGGAGTTGGAGATGTAGGGGTTTTATGTCTATGTAATGAGTCTGTACGTTTTCGATTTAGTATATCTGGTTTTCTGAATAGTGTATAGTTGGTGTTTTCACTATTTCTGCTCATCATTTCTTCTATTCTTGTGCTTTTCTATTCTTCTATTCTGCTTTTCTGCTACTTTTCTTCTATTCTTCTTTACATCTTTTCTTCTATTATTCTCTACCTCTTTTGCTCTATTCTTCTTTTATTACGCTTTTCTTCTCTTCTGCCTTTTGCTTCTCTCCTGTACAACCTACCTCTGTTATTCTTCACCCTGCCATGCTTCATCACCTGAGTTTTGGCCGACCAATTAAAGACGCCTTATAGCATTCACCATGGAAGTGCTCATACTACTATTATACGAAACTTACGTCATACCTGCATAGTCTTTTTGTGCACGATGCTGAGGAACACACTCCGCGGATGTGGAGTGAGTGAGTAAATAAATATTGAAATGAGACATAAATTAATAAGGAACCGTACTGAACAAGTAAAATATAATGAAATGAGACATAAATTAACGATGAACCGTACTGAAGAGTGAGTGATATGCAACACAACAAACTTGGCTGAATTAACACAATACAGTGAGTAAATATAGAAGAGGGAACTGATGTGCGAGTGAACTTTATAGGCAATTGAACGAGTGAACTAAATGTGCGAGTAGTAATAACATATATTGTTGGAATACGAAGGTCCCGGTGAGCAGAAGTGATGACCCAGGCTCACGTGACTGCTGAGTCACGGGCACACTCACGTGTGCCGTCACGTGTGAGGTAAGTCACGTGGGTAAGCACGTGTAATATACGCGTGACCACCTGGGTAAGGCATACTGTTCCCCGATTAGGGTAGGGACACGACTATGGTTATATGCAGGCACGTACGTGGCTGCAAGGTGCTAGGACGCCTGGAGTTAATTCCAGACACAAAGCACGGTTGCATAGTGAAAGTGGGTCGACTATGGAGTGGGTTGCGGATACGACAGCGCACGTGGCCACGTGCGCCGTATTCAGGTGTTCCCGGGAAAAGTATAAATAGGGGAGTATATCCCATATATAGAAGATTAAGCCGAGAGATACTTTTCTAACGTTACGTAAGAAAGGGGAACACAGAGTACAATACAACTCCCGAATCAGAAATAGAGCGCGAGATATAGGATCTAAGCTACTTATACTATCGAAGAGTTAAACCAGAGCATATTGACTAATTTA